>OZ024890.1:37720825-37758325 GCA_964017195.1 Siderastrea radians
TCTTGTAAATGGTTTGAACCCAGGAGTCATATCATAATTCGGTAAATTGTGATCGTCCGGGTGAGTGTAGTCCTGAGAAGGACTGTTTGAGGTGACATTGACTGACGTTTCGACAACCTGAGCGGAAGTCATCATCAGAGTCAAGTGAACTGTAAATCGTCAGTAGATGTTATAAGTCTCTGGTCGTTGTCCTGATTGGTCGACGATCTCGTGATGTTATTGGTCGTCTGTCAGTTAAGCCGTGATGTTATTGGCTGTGAAGACTGTAAACGTGATTGGTGCGTTTCGATCCGTCTTTTGTTAGTCAAATGTCCGTTGGTCTATTGTTAGTCAAATGAGTCAGTTTGTCTATTGTTTGTCTGTCTTGTTATTGTCAGCAATCAGTCGTTTGTAAGGTGCAGGTAGCTGTTGGCAACGGTTCAGTGGTGTTTGTTCTAAGTTAGTAAACAAGCTTTCCAGAGTGATTCGTTGATAGTAGTCCGTACTGTAGGTAACGCATTCAGCAGAGTCCCAGTCGATTCTGTGGTTTGTTTTTAAATGGTGCTCAGCAATGTGATTGTTGATATCACCATTTCTAGTCGCTCGTTTGCGTTCAGTCAGTCGGACGTTCAGATTTCTGCCGGTCTCACCAATATAAGTGGCCTGGCAGTCGCAGCATTTGATTTTATAAACTGCTCCCCGTCTGTCGCTCGGTTCGTCTTTGTCTTTAACGTTCGTCAGTAGCTGTCGTAAAGTAGTGATAGGTTTGTGAGCAACGCGGATGTTGTAGGGTTGTAGGATTCGTGCGATAGTTTCAGAAGTCCCTTTGATGTAAGGTATGGTTGCAGTAGTGACAGGTGTCGCGTTAGTGTTCGTAGCGTTTGGTTCGGAGTTTCTGTAAGTGTTGTGTCTAACAAAGTCCCGGTTGTAATTGTTCTTGTTGAAAACGTTGTCTAAGTACTTGTTTTCGTCCGTTAAGCTGTCAGGTGAGTCACAAACTAGTTGCGCGCGTCTTGTCAGGGTCCGTATAGTCGTAGCTTTGTGAGAAGTTGGGTTGTAAGATGATTGGTCGAGTAGTCTGTCAGTATGTGTCGGTTTTCTGTAAATTGTCGTCCGTAGTTTGTTATTGTCGCGGGTAACTAAGCAGTCTAGAAAAGGTATTTTACCATTTTCCTCGATCTCCTTAGTAAACTGTATGTTGGCGTTTTGTCCGTTGAGGTGTTCGTGAAAATCGTCGATTTCGTCTTTGTGTACGGCTGTAAAGGTATCGTCAACGTAACGTAGCCAGAGTGGTAGTGTTCGTTTGTAAGTTGCGAGGGCTTGTTCCTCGATGTTTTGCATAACGATTTCTGCAACAACAACGGAAACTGGTGAGCCCATAGCTGTTCCATGCAACTGTTTGTAGTGCTTGCCGTGGTACTGAAAATACGTAGAAGTAAGACAAAGGTTCAGTAAGTCCATTAAGTCGTCTGTAGGTAGCGGTAGTTCAATAGTAGAGTTGTTGATGGCGGTCTCAGTGCAGTCTAGAGCCAGTTGAAGTGGAATACTGGTGAACAGTGATTTCACATCAAAAGACACTAGTTTGTAGTCGTCAGGTACTTGTACTGTCTTGATTGCGTCAATAAAGTTCTCAGTCAACTGTAGTTTGTATCGTGATTCGTCGGTCAAAGGTTTCAGTACGGTAGTCAAGTATTTGGACAGTTGGTAAGTCGGGGACCCACAGAATGAGACTATGGGTCGCATGGGTATGTTAGGTTTGTGCAGTTTCGGTAGTCCGTAAAGTTTCGGAAGAAGAAACTGACGCTATTGACATTCAACGCTACAACAGACTGAGGTGCCGTGTACCACAACCACCGAAACTTTACGGACTACCGAAACTGCACAAACCTAACATACCCATGCGACCCATAGTCTCATTCTGTGGGTCCCCGACTTACCAACTGTCCAAATACTTGACTACCGTACTGAAACCTTTGACCGACGAATCACGACACAAACTACAGTCGACTGAGAACTTTATTGACGCAATCAAGACAGTACAAGTACCTGACGACTACAAACTAGTGTCTTTTGATGTGAAATCACTGTTCACCAGTATTCCACTTCAACTGGCTCTAGACTGCACTGAGACCGCCATCAACAACTCTACTATTGAACTACCGCTACCTACAGACGACTTAATGGACTTACTGAACCTTTGTCTTACTTCTACGTATTTTCAGTACCACGGCAAGCACTACAAACAATTGCATGGAACAGCTATGGGCTCACCAGTTTCCGTTGTTGTTGCAGAAATCGTTATGCAAAACATCGAGGAACAAGCCCTCGCAACTTACAAACGAACACTACCACTCTGGCTACGTTACGTTGACGATACCTTTACAGCCGTACACAAAGACGAAATCGACGATTTTCACGAACACCTCAACGGACAAAACGCCGACATACAGTTTACTAAGGAGATCGAGGAAAATGGTAAAATACCTTTTCTAGACTGCTTAGTTACCCGCGACAATAACAAACTACGGACGACAATTTACAGAAAACCGACACATACTGACAGACTACTCGACCAATCATCTTACAACCCAACTTCTCACAAAGCTACGACTATACGGACCCTGACAAGACGCGCGCAACTAGTTTGTGACTCACCTGACAGCTTACCGGACGAAAACAAGTACTTAGACAACGTTTTCAACAAGAACAATTACAACCGGGACTTTGTTAGACACAACACTTACAGAAACTCCGAACCAAACGCTACGAACACTAACGCGACACCTGTCACTACTGCAACCATACCTTACATCAAAGGGACTTCTGAAACTATCGCACGAATCCTACAACCCTACAACATCCGCGTTGCTCACAAACCTATCACTACTTTACGACAGCTACTGACGAACGTTAAAGACAAAGACGAACCGAGCGACAGACGGGGAGCAGTTTATAAAATCAAATGCTGCGACTGCCAGGCCACTTATATTGGTGAGACCGGCAGAAATCTGAACGTCCGACTGACTGAACACAAACGAGCGACTAGAAATGGTGATATCAACAATCACATTGCTGAGCACCATTTAAAAACAAACCGCAGAATCGACTGGGACTCTGCTGAATGCGTTACCTACAGTACGGACTACTATCAACGAATCACTCTGGAAAGCTGGTTTACTAACTTAGAACAAACACCACTGAACCGTTGCCAACAGCTACCTGCACCTTACAAACGACTGATTGCCGACAATAACAAGACAGACAAACAATAGACAAACTGACTCATTTGACTAACAATAGACCAACGGACATTTGACTAACAAAAGACGGATCGAAACGCACCAATCACGTTTACAGTCTTCACAGCCAATAACATCACGGCTTAACTGACAGACGACCAATAACATCACGAGATCGTCGACCAATCAGGACAACGACCAGAGACTTATAACATCTACTGCGATTTACAGTTCACTTGACTCTGATGATGACTTCCGCTCAGGTTGTCGAAACGTCAGTCAATGTCACCTCAAACAGTCCTTCTCAGGACTACACTCACCCGGACGATCACAATTTACCGAATTATAAAAGTATCTTGTTCATAAACTATGAGGTCAAGATATGAAAGGTAATATGAAACTATAACTATACAAACAGAAAGACGACACATTGTTCTCAAGGATGACACATTTCATTGATACAATGCCTTTTAGTCAAATGACATGAATATAGAACCTTGAAATGACAACAGTGAAAGTAGCAAGATTATCAATTCTGAAGATGTTATTTCTACATGTATCCTATGTGTGGCTGTGTATGTGACATACAGGTTTCCAGTTACCAGGCAACAAGACAAAGTGCAAGGTGGCAATGGGGGGTGCATAACATGAGCTTTTACAACAATATTGTTTATAACATGTTATCAATCATTACATCACTCATCTGGAAAATGAAAGCCCCCGAAAACAAAATCCTCCTCAAGCCCAAGAGGGAGAAAGTGTGCCCGGATGCAACTGACTGCACATGATGGCAAAGTTACTCTGATTTCCCTTCCAATCACACCCCAACACCATCTCACCAGCTGTCTATAGGCAATGTGCCTATACAGTTTGTGGCCCATCATAACTCTGACTATATTGGTGCTTATACTGAAACCAGGCTACTTGAAGCACCCATCGGTTAGTACAAACAGCTAAGAACCCTGGATGTTGTGTAATGCAGCTTGGTGCATTACACACTTCTACCACTTCTACCACTTCCTGGTTCTTTCTCCCTATTTCTGGATACTCCAAACAGCACTTGCACTCCTCTACTTCTGAGTAGTCCAGTACCTCTTGTGAACCTCTAATTTCAGAGGCATTCTAAAACAATATTGCTCATTGTCTTCAGGGATAGGGGCATTGTTTGTGCCCTTATCTTATTGTTCTTATGGCCAATCATGTGAGATGTTCAATGAGGTGCTGGTCGACTCCTACTTCTGGAAGAATTTGGCAGTTTTCACATGTGGACCTAAAGTAACCAATTAACAGACTACGCTAACTACACTACATGTAGTTCTACTAACATAACACTAGTCTAGAGTGTATGCCTATAACCCATGTTTTACACGCTAATGAGCTGTGTTTTTTATTCTGTATTCAAAATAAAGGAAGAATTAGAAAACTCCAAACAAATTACAGTAAAGAAGTTTGGAATCAATTCCAACTCTGCAGTTCCAACTTCATCTCATATTTCAGTCTTCAGTACACCAGTGTCACTGCACCCATTGTAAAACAAGTGTAAATAACTCTGTGTGTATACATGAGCGTTCACATTAAAATGTTGGAGTTCATGTATTAAACAGAAAAAGACAACTGAAAAACAGCTGGCCTGAAGAAATCATCTACAACGTGCCAGTGCTCTGTTTTGTTTTGAAGAGGTAGAATTATCAGAAATGTCTCTTGGTTCACTTTGGACAGACTCATAGCAATGCTCTGATGTGAGTATGAATGTGCCAATTGTATTATCACGTTAAATTTGTCTTTGCCATTACATGTAACTGCTTTATCTCATGCAACTCATTAGAATATAACACCCATTACTGTAGCATGTAAAACACAGGTTAAATTAACTTTCACTACTTCTAACTCTCTATGAACTACACTAGCACTGCAGCCTACTGTAAAATTAATTGAAAAATATAAACCGTCCAATTAATGCAAGTTTATAGGGCATTAGCACATTTTTGAGCCAGTGAGCCATGCTAACACACTGCCTGTATGCATATTTCAGGTTCATTACCACAATGTGGAGCTAAAGGATCCAACACCACCAATCCAAAACGTTGCATTTAAAGTGCGCTGTTCACGGAAAAGCACATGCGCGAGCGGAACGGCTCAAAAATAAATTGTACGCGTCGACACTACAGTACCGCTCAAAAGTAAGTTACCAGTTTCATCTTGGTTTTCTCGAGACGAGAGTCTCGTCTCGCGAGATGAGAACCTCGTCTCCAGAGAGGAGAGTCTCGTCTCGAGAGAAGAGACTCTCGTCTCGAGAGATTCACTGAAGCGCCAATTTTGGAATAAATTACAGGCAAATTGTCTCGCCAGAAACCAACTAATCTCTCGCGACGTGTTTGTCAGCTCAACAGTGAATGCTATTCAGTTAGACGATTCCGTATTACATGTAAGTTCGCGCCGTATGAGCTGATCTGTTTTGAAATAATATTGTCTCGATACTTGACGTCGCGATCTCACGGCTCGTAACCAAAGCGCATTGAAATATTCACGCACTCACACAGAACTGGAATAATGTTTACGTGTAAAATAAAGTGTTAAACATGTACCAGTGTTTGAACACACTTGCATTTCTCGTTTCTTCGAGTAATCCGGGTGACGTTGAAAACTGAGCATACCCAGCAAACCTTTCTCAAAGACATAGTAGCAGTAGTACGGATGGAGACAGTATCGCGGAACGGAACGTACAGTGTAATTAAATTACTACAGCATGTGACGACTTCAAAAAGTTTATATAGTGTATCCTTGGATCGCTATTGTTAAAAGCGGATCAAAAATCCATGCTACCCATTGGTTGTGTTAAATGCTAATTTTCTAAGGTTTAGATTCATGCTAACTCATTGGCTGTTACAGAAACTTTTGTTTCAGAATTTCCTTTGTTATTAATATTACCTTGGATCGCTATCGTTAACAGTGGATCGAAAAAACTCTTTCTTCATTGGCTGTACTAAATGCTAATTTTTCAAAGTTTAGATCCAATACCTTATTGGCTGGTAGTTTCCTTAAATTGTTCTAAACGATGCTTACTAGAGAGTTAGTATTGGAACGCTAAACATAATTCCTTGACAATGGGTCGTTTAACTCACGAGCAAAAAGCTAAGTCAGTGAGATCGTAAGAATGCTCGCAGAGGATGAGTTTATAACCAGTTGTCTAACTGTAAGACGTTTCTTGAGATGTTTTGAAGACAGGCAGTCTTTCGAAAATCTCCGTCTGCCTGGACGGCCTGCTGAGAAGGTGAGGCCACAGCTATTGGACTTCATCGATGCCGAGATGGACAAGAATGATGAACTGACAGCGCCAAACCCCCGGAGAAAGATAAACGAAAAGTTCCAGGTCGCAATCTCTGAAAGGAAAGTAAAGCGGTTGCGAAGCAAGCTAGGTTGGGTGAAGACCAGAACTAAGTACTGTCAACTTATTCGAGAGGCCAAAAAGGGTAAATTATAAAACGCCTGGAGTTTTGCCTGAAGTGCCAGGAAGACGGGGAGACGTTCGACGACGTCATTTTCACAGAGGAATGTTCCGTGCACATGAAGAAGCATGCGAAGATATGTTTCCGCCACAAGTGGGAACAGCCCAATTTCAAAGGCCGAGCCAAACGTCCCTACAACGTGCACGTCTGGGCTGGGATATGAAAGCAAGGCACGACCAAGATCCTGGTCTTCGACGGAAACATGGTCGCAAAGTTTTACGTTGAAGAAATTCTGGGTGGAACCCTACTCCCGTTTATCCGTTTGAAGTTTGCTGATGGCCACCGATTCCAACAAGACAACAACCCAAAACACACCAGCAGACTAGCCTGAGAATACATGGAACGACACGGAATCCATGGTGGAAGACCCCCCCAGAGAGTCCCGCCCTCAACCCCATCGAGTTAGTTTGGCACGAGCTTAAACACTTCCTTCGAACGATTGTTACGCCAACAACTAAAGAAGACCTGCTTGCTGGCATCACACGGTTTTGGAGAGAAAGAATGACGGCAGAAGAGTGCGAAGTGTACATCAACCACCTGAAGAAGGTCATCCTGAAAGTTATCGAACGAGGAGGCTGTGCCTCAGGCCACTAAAAATCAACGGTTCTTTTAAGAGCCAAAACACAACGGCTCCTTTAGGAGCCACCACATGCAATAAAGTTCTGACCAAAAAATGAAAACGATAAACCAGATTTCTTGTTCCAGCATTGTTGCCATTTCTTGGTTTTTTGCTAAATTCTTTTCATGCTGCCCCTAACAACAGATTGTGTTGATGATTGATAAAATTTTACCCCCATGTTCATTAACCGATCGATTGATTCTCTAGCATGATTTATCCAAGAAACAGAATAATTTTTTAAAACACGCTTGCTTTCCTTATTTTCTTATCTTTAGATTAGTTGTTGCAGCATAGAAGCCATTTGTTACTTGTACTTGTTGTTGTTGATATGGCTCGGAATACTCGAAGCGCGTGCATAGCAACGAAGTTTGTTGATCAGTCCATCGTATTAGCTGAAGACCAAAACCCTGAAATTTACACAGTTAATCAAAAGATGATTAATCAAAAGGTTTTTAGGTTTTTTTTCCAGACATCAAAACTATTGCTTACTCGTAGATAATAAGACATTATGTCGATGCTTAATTTTTTCCGGCACGCGTCTAGCAACTGTTGAATATGTCCGTTTATCGATCGATTGATTTCACTCGTATTATTCCTCGAAAACCATTAAAGCATTAGCCGAATTTTTCCAAAACGTTTTTCTTCAAAGACGTCTAATGTCAACACGATCCTTCTAGTCTGTTCCCGATGAATATAACCCATGTATTTGTCCCCGGAGATTGTCAATTTCAAATTGTTTGTTGCAAAATCGTACAATGCGCTACACAGATTCCGCAATGGTCGGGGAACCACTCAGCGAGGAAACAAATACAGGCTGAAAGCCACGTGAGGTATAAAACATAAACTACAAGTGCAATGCCCTGACAAAAGGTGCGCAGTATTAAATTATTTTCGTCGACGCATGCGTGTAATTTATATGCAAAACAAATACGCGATCACACGGCGATCAATAAGTTCGCTCGCATCAGAACGGACCAGAAAGACTAAATGGTCAAACTCAAAGCTCTCAATCAGTTTTTGCAAATAGAAATTTTCAAAGCGATTTAGTTTTCGATCACTTGGGCTCGATGGGCTTGCGACAGAAGGAACTCGGTGAATTCAACTTGCTTTGCGACAACGCGTCCCTGTGTCAGCGAACAAAATTTACTATCGTGTTTCACAGTAGATGTCTTTATCTCGCGAGAACGGAGAGTCTTGGTACTTACAGTAGTCTTCAGCCTCTCGCGAGACGGTGGTAACTTACTTTTGAGCGGTACTGTAAATTCGAACTGAGCTTATGGTGGAAAAATCCATTGAAATCGCGCCCTCATTTTGCACATCCGCTCTTCGTTTTCCACTTTTGATAGTCTTTGTTTCCTATTGTAAATATTAGTTCGATTTTTATAATGTTGAAAGTGATTTAGCAGCGGAAATCGGCATTTTAGTCAATGGATGGTCAGGAGATGTCGTGGTAGACGGCAGAACACAATACATTCACGAGATTGAAGAATCCTTGAGTCTTACGAACCAGCATTTTAACTGTTGCGGAATAACAAATCGGAAATTGTTAAGAACTGCAACCAGACCATGACAAGCAGGTCAAACAATAACCTTTGCCCGAGTTGCTGCTGGAGATCTATCAGTTGGATGCTAGTAGTTGGCCATAAGACAACAGAGGTGCAATGTTTTAACTCCAAAAATTCTATTTCTATTTTAACCACAACCGTCAAGTGGAGTTAAAACAACAGCGCCAGACGCTGTAGCTTCTTTATGATCAAAAGAGATGGCAACAGTCTCAGAATAATTAATTTGGAACTGACATCCGTGATGAAGAACGGTACATGTCTTGCAGATAACCGAAAGCAAACATCAAATTACGTATTAAGAAACTCATGGATCCTTTCATAAACTAAACGTCACTCTTTTAAGCGGTTTTTATTAGGAATCCTGCAATTAAACTGAACACAAACACCTAACTAGAAACATCTCGTTCAGTAAACAATTCCAAGTTGCACTTGTGAAGCCTGGCACAAGTCCCAATAGCCTTGCAAGCACTTGCTGTGTTTGAAGCCTATGAAGAGTGGGACTTTAATGCTCTACTGGAGGAGTATAAAAACAGCGTATTTATTACGCTAGACACCGAACATTTAAAAAATAATTTTCCGGCCCCTACCACGGAAGATGCGTCACACGAGCCTGTTGCTCATCATTTGACAAGAGACAGTTCTCCGGGCAAAAAACAAGATGCTCTTAGTGAATGCAGCCTGTCAGAAATGCCAGATATTGAGGAAAGTCCATCATCCCCTGAGAACACCACAGAAATACAGAACGGTCAAACAGAACCTGTGAAAACTGATCAGCCTTCTCACAGCGTCAGGCTAAGAAAGACCCTTAACGAACAGCTGAACGCTGTGAAAGATGTTATGTTTCTCGTGGACAATGATAACATACATATACTCAGGGAGGCAATAATGGGCATAAAGGCAGTCTACGACATGCTGCTAAAAAGTTGCCCTAAAAACCACGGCCTTCCGCTCAGAAATAGTCCAGTAAAGAAGAAATTAAAACCAAACAGAGTCGACTACCACCAGGTATTTCACAAAAAACTGCCTAAACGAAGGAAATGGAAGAGGACATCTACTCCTGAAGTGGTTACGGACAAACTTGAAGGAGGACGAAATGTGAAGAGAGAGGTAATTTGATGGTAACATTATATAGTTGTCACAGTACACTTAGCGTGACATACCATTGTGTCATGTTTTGGGCTATTTCCGAACTTTCACATCCCTAGCACATGGCGAGCAAATGAGATTAAAAAGATGTCTTCGGGCAAAATATCGCGTGTATTACGCCTCCATCTTCCGACATAGTGTCAGGAGTTAAGTCCTGGAGCAATTCCTAACTGCCCAATGTTCAAGTTCAATTCAAATTATTCAGTGCAATAAAGCGTCCTGCTTGGGCTGGCCCGGGCTGGCCTATGCCGTTCCCTCAGGGCCGGCCCAGACCGGCCCAAAATTAGCATTTTTCAAAAATGCTAATGAGAAGCCAGCCCTGGCCAGCCCTGGCCAGCCCTGGCCAGCCCTGGCCAGCCCGGGCCGGCCCAAGACAGACATATGACAGGGACTGGCCCACCCCAGACCAGGACAGCCCAGGCTGGCCCCAGCCGACCCAAATGGAAAAATATTTTCTGCTTTTCAGGCCAGCCTGGGCCAGTCAACCCCAAGCTATTTTTCTGTTGTTGTTGTGGACCAGACCAGTCCTAAGCTAGTCACGGCAGCCATTAACTGAAAAAAGTGGCTACATTTTTACAGTTACTTTGTTTAATTTGCTTTTAATAAAGGAAAATGTGCTTTCCTCCAATTTAAAGAAACTTAACCCCTGAACAAGAAATTAAACACAGAGACCTGTATTCATTCATGACTAGTTTATTTATAAATTGCCCTTAGTTTACAAATATCAGATCAGATCTTAGAATTTAAGTATAAAACAAGGGTTACCGTCATGTGTATAACATTTTGAAATCTGATGACATTACCAACCGAAAGCACTGTTTAAAAAACAAACTGAAATACTAGTCAATTTGATTTTACAGTGCTCCTGGGACAAACTGCTTTCAGAAATATGTTTACTGCAAGTCCACATTCCTGATCTGTCTTCAGGTCTTCAGGAACCAGAAATCTTTCCTTAAGAAGTTCTGTAAATAAAAAAATAGAAAGTCTGTTACATCATGTCATGGTTCGTTAGGTAGTGCACCATCTCAAATTTCAGGAAAGTCCTTGTATTACACTCAAACTAAGAAAACCGTGAACACTGAAAATATTTCTGGAATGTTCATTGTGTTAATACTGTTTTGACTAATCACATGCGAGACCTTGCAACCACAGAAAACGAATGGGTTTCTCAGTCGCAGAATCAAGTTGGTTCTCAATCTGTTTTAAAAAACCTCAAGATTTAACCTTCATCTTATCTTACAGGAATTGAAAGTGCTATTCCTTTCTATCTGAGAACCATGTGCACTACGCAAGCAAAAATAAGTTTGAGCACTTTTGGATTTAATAAATTTTTGGACAAGCTGACGCAACAAATAAGTGTTTTCTGACATTTCAAATAAAAGCAACTCAAGCTGCACTTATTTCACTGTGATATAAAGATGCAATGTTCTTCCTCAAAATTCACCCAAAGCTGCTGTTAATTCTGATAGGCTTCTTTTTCAAATTGAATTTGTTCCAGTATCCTTGAGGCCTGTCTAAGTTTTTGTTTAAAAAGCTGTAGGGAGGAAGCATCCTTGATGGCTTTAGGTATTAAATTCCAAACTATGGGTCCTCTGTACCTTACACTATTTCTGCCAAGGTTACTATTGTACCGTACATGCAAGAACTCATTAATACGCCTTAAGTTATAATTATTGTCTGTATTGCGTATTTCGAATAGGGCTGTGAGTTGATCAGGTAAACTATTGTGGAAAATCTGATACATTATAGAAGCGAGCGTACGCTTGTAAATATAGCCTAAAGGTTTCCATTTAACAAGGTCAAGTACATCAGAGTCAGGAGTTTCGCTGGGCAGATTATGGATTAGTTTGGCAGCTTTTAAATGTAAATGTTCCAATACTTTAAAGGTAGATGGTGAACAGGATCCCCAAACAGCGATGCAGTAAGTGATGCTTGGGACAATCCCTTAGAAATATATTTCTTCTAGTACACTTGAGGGTAGGCCTTTAAACTTTTTCAGGAATTTTAGCTTTCCTCCAAACTTAATGTGCAGTGCTTTTACTTGTGGTTTCCAGTTCAGTTTACAGTCAATTTCAACACCCAACAAGTGGATTTAGTGTTGAAGTAAATGTAAGAATCTCCCAACATTAGAGGTCTCATTGGACCAACAAAAGCATGGCAGGTGATCAACATTGCCACGGTCTTGCCAGTGTGAACAGTGAGATGATTCTTACAGCACCACACTTTGAAGTCGTTTAAGATTAGGTTTAACGCATCAACAATTTCTTCGACTTCTTCCCCAATATAATAGATAGTAGTGTCATCTGCAAACATATGAATACATCCAGTTTCGGAAGAAGTTGGTAAGTCATTGACATATATTGCAAACAATCTGGGTCCCATTAAGGAACCTTGGGGAACACCGATGTCAATTTGCCGTAGCATTGATCTTGTGCCGTTTACAGTGACATATTGTGATCTTTCATGAAGGTAGCTTGCAATCCACTCATGGAATATACCAGACACACCTACATCTGACAATTTAGTTTTTAGGATGGCATGGTCAACTGTGTCGAATGCCTTCTTAAAGTCGACAAATAGAACTCCAACTTTGTAGCCATCGTCGATGCCTTTTTCCATGTTTCAGTTAAGAGCTTGTGCCTGAGAGAGTGGGGCAGGCCCGGAAATAGGGGTCAGCCGATTTCATTCAAATTTGGCACACAAAGTTGCTATGAAAAGTTGTGTAACATGCCGAAGTTTTAGTTTCCAGGACCTTCTTTGGGCTGGGTTTTCTTATATCAGCCCCATGTTGGTCTCATGAGGCTTATTTTTAGCTCAATTTTGGGCACTTTTCTGTTCCTCGCGTGCAATCTTAGTACTAGTTACAGGAAATCAAAAGCCGTTTTTTGTTAGTTCAGTCCTTAAGCTTGTTCAAAAATAGTTATATGCTTAACAAAAGTACTTACGCTGTTCATATAATTATTTGAAGTTATGTCTCTTTCAGCCATATGAAGTGAAACCAGAAATGGCTTAAGTTTAAGTTCTGTTATAGCCGATGCCCAGTTTTGAAATCATAAATTTCTAACAGAACTGTAAAATTCAGTCCTAAGTTAAAAACTATCAAGAAGAAAATACTAAGGTTACGGCTTTTTTTTACTTTCTAGACATACTAAAAAACGCTAATGAAGCCATTTCCGGTTGAATCCTTCTTTTTCTTATACCAACTGGCGTTTTTACAAAACACGCTGGAAATAGGTATAATTACAGCACAAGTGCATTTACTGCGTCCATGTGTTGTTGCTAAAGCTGACTATTTAAACTTTCTTGCAATACTGACGACCTTAAGTTGATTGCGTTACCTCTTTACACTGTAATGGCGACTTGCATCCGTCCCGGGATCACAGCAGTAAAATTGACCATAACAATCCGAGTTTCTGGGCTTGATGTTTCCTTAATTAACACTCTTTTCATCCATTTCCTTGTCCTTCCTGCTGATATTTACTTTCTTCTCGAACCTTTGCGGCTGATTGCAAAGAACAGACGACCAGTCTCAACGGTTGTTGCTTCAGACGATAGGAGACTGGTTACAAGTGTTGTACTATAAAGTGCGAAAACGAGAAAACGGGGCTTCTCTTGTTTTACCCATTACGTGTTTTCTCGGAAAAGGTCGCTATGACTTTTTTTAAAAAAACAAATGTAAATAATTTTGCTATTTTGGAAGACTTGCACAGGTAGTCGAAAATATCCCCTGTTGCTTGTCTTTGAAATTGAAATTGCACGTGAACATGTCTCGTTAATTTAACCACGGTATCTAAATTTAGTTAACGGGGCTTCTTTTCTTACCCATTGCGTGTTTTGTACGGAAAAAAGGACGCTACGACTGTTTTTTAAAAAAAGAGAAATAGTCTATGACAAATGTAAATTATTTTGTTATTTTGGAAGACTTGCACAGGTAGTCGAAAAAATCCCCTTGTTGTTTGTTTTTGAAATTGAAATTGCACGTGAACATGTCTCCTTAATTTAATCAAGGTATCTAAATTTAGTTAGCGGGGCTTCTTTTCTTACCCATTGCGTGTTTTCTACGGAAAAAAAGGTCACTGTGACTTTTTTCTTTAAAAGAAATAGTCGTAATGATGAATGTAAATAATTTTGCTATTTTGGAAGACTTGCACAGGTAGCCCAAAATACCGTAAACACCGGCGTATAAGCCGCACTCGCAGATAAGCCGCACCCTGAGTTTAGAAGCTCAAGATTTGGAAAAAAAAATTTTTTGTCAAAAATTCATAGCCGAGTCATTTCATTTAATGAACATATGGGCTGAAGTGAAGTCCTTTTCACTACGGATCGGTGATTCAATTTGTAGTCTGAATAAGACTCAAACACGCATTTTAATCCTTATAACAAGTATAAAACAGGTACGAAAACGTACTTGAACTCAACACAAGACCACTTTCCCTGATGAACTTTTCCCCAGCATTTTTCCAGTTAAAGCTATTGAAGTCCGAAAATTTGTGAGGAAGTTGTTCGCTCGGACGTTCGGTTGTGTATCGTGGCTTAGTAGCCAGGCATTCGATGAGAAGAGAGAAAACTGGTGACAAGTGTTGTCGCTTCGTTCAATGCGCAAAGAAAATTTTAGCGAATCCTTTAGCTGTTCGTGGCTTCCATGCAGGTTTACAAGGATATTTGGAAGCCATCCATCGGTGACAAACTCACCTGTGAAAGGGAGTTCCATAATTGCTTCGACAAATTTGCCATCAAAGTTGTCAACAACGGGAAAACAGTGGGCCATTTACCACACGAGTTCTCGAAGATAGTGTGGTACCGTTGCGTTTTTGACTTTATTTTGGTGTTTTGGGGATGATTCATGGAAAATTACAGATTTTTTTTCCAGATGTTCTCGCAGATAAGCCGCACCCCCAATTTTGAGCGAAGTTTTAGGGTAAAAAGGTGCGGCTTATACGCCGGTGTTTACGGTACCCCCTTGTTGTTTGTTTTTGAAATTGACTTGCACGTGAACATGTCTCATTAATTTAATCAAGGCATCTAAATTTAGTTTGTCGCTTTTAAGTTTAAGCGAAAACAATCCAGATTAAGAATACTTCTAAAGGTAAACTACCTTGGGCCGAAAAGTGGAAGCCATGTCTTCTGTCAAATGTACCTTTTGGAAGGATGATGATATTTGTGGTGCAAGAGACAATTCCATCCGTGTGAGCCAGCCGTGAGTCTTCCTTTAATAAGTTTGGACCGAGATGTAACACACCTGCTGGTGAGAGTTGGTGCCGCAGGCAGTAAAACCACAGCATCGCACAGAGTGCAGCATTTTCCAGAATATAAGCTTATACTTAACCAAGCTGGAAGGTTTGGTGCAGAAAATGATGAGATGAGAAAGATTACAATTTGCCCGCGTCATCGCCGAAAATTTACTCGTTTACGAGAGTTAAGTGGCCCTTGCCAACACCCTCTTCATAAAGGTGAAAAGACAAAATTAAAGAAACCCAAGAAAGTAACTGCCGACATTTCAGACAGAATATATCAGGAGACCAGGATTGTTATACCTATTGCATCCCGTAAGTATTCCTGTTCATGCATGCTTTTATAAGTGACCAAATGTTGATTACCGCTCTCTGTATGAAATGAACAACGCGTGGTACGAAATAGAAAAATATTATGTTGAAGGGTTGTATTGTCAAACTTATGCTGTTTTTTTGTTTCTTTTTCCTAACAAAGCTATTTGCAAAGATTGCTTTGATCAAAAGATACCTGAACTTCCATTAACTCCCGAAAGTGTAGCTGAGAGCGACCCAGAGGTAATGTAAATAAAATCCCACCTCATAAAAACTTTGTCTTATTGCATTAACTCGGATTTCGTACAGTGGAAAATGTTCCCTTCTCAATCTTCAAGCAATCTACTCCCAGAAGACGGAAACTAAACAATTAGATACACTCGTCGTTTCATATTGGTGAAAATAAAATTAGAAGTTGAAAATGCTTTTCCAGCTGCGCGTAGTTAGTACCGTTGCGTGACAGTGCGAAGCCCGGTGTTTTCGATAGCTTCGTGGAAAGTTAAAGTGCCCATGTCACAAAATTTTTTAAGTTTTCAAGTGAAAGTCCACATTGAAAAAGGAACTTCTGCGAAAAAATTTTTTGATTTGAACAAAACGCGATTTTTTTATGGATTTTTTTAAACGCGAAAAATTGCCGCCATTTTGGCACACCACTCGTATTAGTCTTCTCTCGGTCACAAAGAAGTTGTGACGTAGGTTAAGGAACACGTGACCACAGATCCAAATAAACTTCAGAGAGATCTTACCTGGATTCCATCGAGTGTTTTGCTATAAACTCGGAAAATGCCCGAAAGATGCGTTGCCGCACGATGCGACAACGTAGGAGATCCCATAAAAGGAATCAGCATGCACATAATTCCTTTTCTGAACTCTGATAACGCCATAGCTACAAGGAGAAGGAAAAGATGGATCGACTTCGTCCTGGCGCGAAGGAAGAACTGGGAGCCCGGGAAAACGTCCTCACTGTGCTCCGTACACTTTAAAGAAGACGACTTTCAGTTTCGTTTCGACTCAAAGATGAAGCGATCATTGAAAACAGACGAAATTGGGATTTGTGTGTTCCCCTCCATTCACGCTGGTTCAGACGTCGAACAACCCCCTTCAAAGCGGGAAAAGAGAATGGTAAGCTTCATTGTTAAGCTTATATGCTTTGTGTGAAATTTCTCTGTCAGCATCCATTTTCGAATAAGTAGTTTTTCTCCTATTTCTTAAAGAATTAAACGTGCTCTTAACTGAACTGTTTTACTTCTGCATTACTCTTTGCAGTTAGTGAGATCGGCCCATGCACGATTAAAGACTTTAGAAGAGTCTGAAACTTCAGTTTCGCATCCTGTGTTGTCACCTTGCGAGGTGCCTACAACAAGTAGTCAAGAGGTAAGATGTTTTATTATTGGTGCCTTAAAATTGTCAGTTTCAAGAATAAGTGCTGTATGCTAAAGTACTGGAAGCGTGGACTTCATTAGAAAATATTACTTCAGAGCAGAAAGATTAAAATTTGATAAATCATGTATCATTGTAGGAATGTTATCATGAAGTAATGTTATGATATCATTGATTGTTTATATTTAATTTTTACAGGTTGTTCAAGGATTGGAGGAAGCTGAAGCTTTAACCTCACTGGTAAATGCCTATTTAATTGTTTAACAAGTCATTAAAGAGTTTTATATTCAGACAAGTTTCTTTTTTTTCTTTCTTTGCAGAGTCTGAGCAGGTGACATCTGGAAGAACAGAGCGACGAACAAGAGAACTTCCACGGTGTCTGGCCTGCAAGAACCCTATGAGGGGTCACAAAAATGTGACCGATTGTCCCAGAAATAAAAAATAGAGAGGCAAATACTTCAAACGGGGAATGTGTTTTCTATTTTCATTCCTTTCTATTTATTTTTTTAAAGGAAAACTGTTAAATACACAATCCCTAGCATATTTTTGAATTGGCATCAGTTATTTTTGTGATTTGTCTTTAATCTCTTTTGAAACCATTGATTTGTCAGTAAATTACTTACTAATTTGAAATAAATAAAGACTGAAGCTCATTCCAGTGGACATGGGGCTTAAGGCAATAGATAGATTTAGCAAGAGAACGGGAATGTAAGTTGACGACGGCATGCGCATTAAAAATGCCCTTGTATGGGTGTTTTTATGCACGCGCTACCCATATATGGGCATTTTTAATGCGGGCACGGTAGTCAACTGACGTTCCCATTCACTTGCTATATCTGTCAATAATTATGTGGATACAGGTATGTTCCGGAACCACACTATGTGCAAAGGTTGTTAACAGCAGTTGCTATATTACATGGATGATGATAATCATTTCTGAAAAACAATTGTTTTAGATAAAAGTTGACACAACTACATGTATCAGTCAAACGCTCCTAGCTGGAAACCAGCTGACTCCTCGTCCCCGTCAGTTTTAAATGTACTTCTAATAGCGAAGTAAGCACAAGCAGGAAGAGGAATTCTTTTCTTGCCCAAGTAGCCATATACCAGCCTAGTAAATTCTCTGTAGGCTATTGCCCTGAGATACCTGTAAATTGAGAAAATAAAAAAAAAAATTATAAGTTTTTAATAGAATGCAAAAATGTCCTCTGACTTGCAAACATTTTGTAATAATATTTCATGGTAGGTTTTTTTAACCTAAAAAAGAAAAACCCCACTAAATTCACTGCAAACCCCACTTAATTCACTGCATTTGAGTGGGTTTCTTGTCTAGTATTGTTTTGTTTGTTGAGTTTTTTATCCCAAAAAAGTTAAAAATAAATAAATATGCTCGTGTTTGAACAAACACGCGGAAGAAAATTAATTGGTGAGTGAGTGTTTTTGTCTCGGAATAATCGGTCTGATAGTCGCCCTTTGGAAATTTGATGTTCTTAAAACTAGCAGAGCCCTCGAAGCATAATAATATCAGAAACAGAAACATTCTATTGTCTGCATAAAACATCTAAAATGGTTCAAGACCCATAAAACGTAAACAAATAAGTGAATCGAACACACCTTTCCTCGGAACCAGTTTTTTTGTAGCCTTGCTTCGCCTTGGTTCGGTATTTACCACTAGCTAATCGAAGGCTCCACTTTTCTAAGCAAACTGGCCTAAATCCAGGATGTTCTGTTATACAGCGCAGCTCTTGTCCCTCTTCGAGATCATCCTGCACAATTTCGCTTGTCAGAGCCTCACAGCAGCCCTCGAGTTCTTTGCAGCAGTAGCATTCGCTGATATTCGTCAAAAGATCACGGCTGCAATTACCACAGGTACACCTGAAAGCGAGTAACTCACATTACATTCAACCCAAGTGTGATGACAAAGCGAGACGAATAGAAGTTAACTTACCACTCTCCGACAGGTACAGCATTTTCCAAGCGTTGTTTCAACTCCTTCTCTAACTGTTCGTTTTCCTCTTGCTCTTTCCTATAGTTCGCTAGCCACTCGGCATCCGCTATAGGTTCATCCGCATAAGGTTCCTGCGTGGGCTTCTCGTCAGGTTCGAAGACGCAATCGGCCTCAACTTCTATTTGATACTCTTCGTTTTCACTGCTATATCGGTCGCTTTCCGTTTCAGAAGCACTTTCTTCTAATGAACACATTTCTCTAAGCTGTTCCGGCTGGCAGTTCAATGAATATTCACAAGATCTAGCCAACAACCCGTCATTTGCTGATAGTAAACTGTAGTAAACACAAGAGAACGCAAGAGCCATGGCAACAAAGCGTTCCTGAAACTACGTCACATGGTGAGCCCGCGCTTTACGATCAGCGGAAGGGGTGAACCAAACAAAAGTAGGCTTTAAAAATTCATAAAAAATTCGCGTTTTGTTCAAATCAAAAAATTTTTTCGCAGAAGTTCCTTTTTCAATGTGGACTTTCACTTGAAAACTTAAAAAAATTGGTGACATGGGCACTTTAAGTCTTTTCTCAGACAAAAGTGGCAATGTACAAATATAATGATAAATAAATGTATACCTGGGAATTAAAATCTCTTACCATTTGCAGATTAAGGACTGAATTGATTAATTGCTGAATTGCCTTACCGACCCCCCACCCCTCCCCATGCGCTACCATGAAGATGTAACTGTTGAACATGTTGAAGTAAAAAGAAAACAAATGATTGCATGAAAAGTGAAATCTAAAAACTTATTGAAATGCTGAGATGGCACCGATGTGTTCCTCGAAAAGTAACGTATTTATTAAGTGCTGGTATAAATTAACGTATGGCAATAAGACAGAACTGAACACCCCCCCCCCACCCCTCAGCACACACCACACACACGCACACAAAGCACTGACACACACAGAGCACCATCCCTTCCCTAGTTGTATACCACACGCCCCTTTTACCATCTTCATTTCACCCCAGGCGGGTACTACGGATTTCGGGGATGATCGAATGGGGACAAAAATCAAAACATCCCTGGACCAAAAATTAACCCCTCAAAAATCCCATGCCGAATTTCCGAGCCTTAAAAATTTCCAGAAATGATTAAATGATATAACACGAATTGTATAACCGGTGTTATAAAACAGATGCAATGTAATGCGGCACCATTAAAACAACCGCAAAATAAGTTTAGTTGCATTTTTATTTTAATAATCGCAGAAACTACACGGCCAGGATACGCGGGCACTATCACGAAACTTCAGATTGTTTTGAATGCCCAAAACAATCCCTACTTAAGTCAAGCCACCTAAAAAAGTAGTTACCAAATTTTCCTACCAAAAAAATCCTTCGATCATCCCCGGGGGTGGAGGGGGGGTGGGTGGGGGGAGTACCCCCACCTACCCCCTGGGTATTTCACAATCTTTAGATCTTTTAATACCTTAATAGCCAGTGGATGTGTCCGTACCGCAAGGCTAATTCCTTAAAGTATTTTGATATTTTGCCATTCCGCTAGGTTAATTTTAGTTATCTCTTTATTTTTTTAAGTCGTTATTTTTTGAACCGTTACAGGAAAGCCAAGTTTCAATGAGCGAGGATCAAGAGGTTTTTCTGGGAAAATCATTGATGTCACATACACACTGTGCGTCGCTGCTGGATGCTTCACTAGCCTCATCTCTGGAAACAAGCCTTGAGGGCAGTCTATATATTGACGAGGTTGAAGAACTGAGGAGAAAACGTGAGCTGCTTAGCGATGCCATCGTTGAAATTTCAGATGGCAGGATAAGTCCAATTCAGAGTACTTCGAGATCACCGTGGTCTGAGCTAGGAGAGCGTCAGCAGGGTTATTATGTGCGTAAGGCTAGAGAGGTTATCGAAGTAACTTTGAAATGTCTTGCACCAGGAAATGAAGCCGATTTGTGGTTTTCCACCGTGCAATCAATGCCGTTTGTCCAATCAAAGCGGGATGATGTCACAAAAAGGCTAGTGGAGGCTTACAAGTTAGCTGACAATAGACATACTCGCTTGCAGATACTGTCATTGTTTGTCAATGCCTTTAGCAAAAGCCAGTTGCAGGAAATGATCCCAGGTACTTCAAAGCGGCAGATTGATGAAGCCCGCAAACATGCCGACTTAAGAGGACCAGGAAAACCCCACAATCCTCCAGAAATCCGCAGAATGCGACTTGACACAACAAAAACTGATCACTTTTTAGAATTCATTTCCTCGTCCGCCCTTTTACATGACGTGTCGTATGGTACAAAATCATTGAAGCTGGATAGCGGAGAGACACTCCTCGTACCAGCGGCAATACGAACTTTGATTCCATCTCGTATCGTCAGGCAATACCAAAGTTACTGTGAAAGCGTTGAATTTGAGCCGTACAGT
This sequence comes from Siderastrea radians, assembly GCA_964017195.1. NCBI lineage: Eukaryota > Metazoa > Cnidaria > Anthozoa > Scleractinia > Rhizangiidae > Siderastrea > Siderastrea radians. The sequence continues at coordinate 37,742,179 of OZ024890.1, forward strand.
GAACGAACCCTCTTCCGCCTGTTGGAGGTATGCTCTGCATCAAAACAGGTCTCTTTACAGGGACTTGACTACATTGCAACAGAAGGAGCTGAAGCATTTGACAAATTGAAATCTGTTGTGAACTTACTGCAAGAAAATGGGGTTGATTTCAGCTGGGCAAATACAGTTGCACAGGATTTAAAGACCGGCAAAAGATATCTCAAGACCGACTACAAGACCCACATAAGCAGCGAGGAAAGATGCAAAGATCACTGTACCATGTTTTCGCTCAGTGATCCAAACAACGCCGAGTACTCCGGGTCATGCAGCCATGAACATGACCTTTCCTGTAAGGAATGCTTCAGGCTTGCATGCACATGTGATGAAATTAACAGCAAGTTAGCCGACGAGAATGTTCCCCTGACAGAGGAACAGAGGGCAAGGTTGCAGTATGACAGTAATCAAGCTACCAATGCTATTCATTTATGGAAGGCCCATCTTCTTCGTACCATTATGCAAGAGAAGGCAAAACAAGACATCCTTGTTAATCTTGATAGAGCAAGTACTTTGATAATCATGGACTGGGCCATGAAGTTTCAGGCCATGAAGTTTCGTGAAAGAATGGATGACTTCTTTGGTAAGCGTGGCAGAAGCTGGCATGTGACATGTGCCATTAAGAGAGGAGAAGATGACAAACTTGAGGTGGAAACGTTTGTCCACCTCTTTGACTCGTGTGTTCAGGACTGGTTCAGTATCGCATCAATTGTAGAGCACACGATCAGTATGATCAAGATGGAAGACCCGCACATCGCGACAGTTTATTTGCGTTCTGATAACGCTGGGTGTTATCACAACACCGAACTCATTTTGAGTCTCAAAGCCATGGGAGACAGACACGGCGTTGTGTTTAGTCGTTACAACTTTTCTGATCCGCAACCAGGAAAGGATGTCTGTGACAGAAGAATTCCATCCATGAAAACGCACATCCGGCATTGCGTCAACGAGGGTCATGATGTGACCACTGCTGGGGAGATGAAAATTGCACTGGAATCCCACGGAGGAGTGCGAGGATGCCGCTTTGCTGTGGTTGAAATCAACAAAGAAAACCTCAATGCAGAAGTAAGCAAAATCCCGGGAATCAGCTTCCTTAACAACTTCCAGTTGAATGAAAATGGCATCCGCACGTGGAAAGCTTACCAAGTTGGAAAGGGGAAATATTATCCATATTCCTCGGTGATTACGAAAGCCCAAGGAAACACTGAAATTAAAGTTCTTGTTCCTTTTTCCTCACGATCTGGATGTCCTGGTGCAGTAGCTGCCGCTTCCCTGGATTCACCCGGCCTGTTTTCTTGTCTGGAGGAAGGTTGCGTTAAAATGTTTTCTACTTACGAAGAACTTCAGCACCATTTAGATACCGAATGTCACATTTTCATGGAAGAGCAAGACACAGCATACGACATAATTAAGAAGAAGTGGGCCAGCCTATTATCGAGTGTCAGCTTACCAAAACAAGGTTCTTTGTCGCAAATGAAAACATCCTGTGAATCTGATGTAAGAAACCAACCCACATTTGAAGGTTGGGCTCTTAAAACCGTCCAAAAGTCAACCAGGATGTCTGAGAACGTCAGGACCTACCTAATCAAAAAGTTCAATGATGGAGCACAGAAAGGTAACAAAGCTGATGCAAAGCAAGTAGAACATGAAATGAAACATGCGTGGAGTTCAACTGGTGGTTTATTATTCCAGCCACATGAATGGCGTACCTCCAAGCAGATTGCCAGCTTCTTCTCCATTCTTTCAAAGTCTCAGCGTGTAAAGAGTGTCGAAGGAGGCACCGAAAGCTTTGACAGTGAGGACGAAGAGCCAATCAACCAGGACAAACCTTTACAAGCTTTGCAGCTGATAGTAGAAACCCAGGTGCAGAAAGATCACCCAATCTTGTTTCAGGGTCGTAACTTCTGTCAGCTAACTGAACAGGGGAAGCTCGGAAAGCTCCGGCTCCATGTATTAAAGAAAGCTTGTTCAGAGTTTCAGGTGGTAATCATTGGAGCAAAAACAAAGAAGGATACGTTTGTTGCCGCTCTACACAGATTTATCATAACCCACCGTTCAAAGAGCTGTAAATTCTGTAACTGTGAAAATACTTCCGGGACTCAGCTTCCTTAACAACTTCCAGTTGAATGAAAATGGTTTCCGCGCGTGGAAAGCTTACCATATTCCTTGGTGATTACGAAAGCCCAAAGAAACACTGAAATTAAAGTTATTGTTCCTTTTCCTTCACGATCTAGATGTCCTGGTGCAGTGGCTGCCCGCTTCCCTGGATTCGTTCGGCCTGTTTCTTGTTTGGAGGAAGATTGCGTTAAGATGTTTCCTACTAATACGAAGAACTTCAGCACCATTTGGATACCAAATGTCACATTTTCAAGGAAGAGCAAGACACAGCATACAACACAATTAAGAAGAAGTGGGCCAGCATCTTATCGGTCAGCTCACCAAAACAAGGTTCTTTGTTGTTAACTTCCGGCTCGATGTATAAAAGAAAGCGAGCTTATCATCAGTTCTTAATCTATAAAAAATAACAGAAAAAAGAAAAAAAACAGAAAGAAAAGGACTGTAAAAAGCAATCGTGCAACTGATAGCCAAGACTTGCACTTGAAATTGAATCTACTGCGTACCTGAGGTTCTTCACTGCTCCCTTCAACATTAAGATAACGCGCTGTTTCGTAGTAAATTTGTCTTATGAAAAAGAAGTTGTCAGTCTCTTCAACATATTTTGCTTGGCCTAGCTGTAGCTGCCTGGCAACAGCGCGGTTGCAGATCATTTTATCTTGGACGGTTTCGGAAGGTATTTCTTTTAAGGTATGTCTGCCAACAAGAATTGACATTACTCTTGGATGCGCAACCAAACTTATACCCCAGTACAGGGGCGGGGGGTGAGGTTGGGTAGATTTGCCTTGCCCCCCCCCCTTGAGGGATATGTCGTTTAAAGATTTTACTTTTAGATAGCCCACAATGTGCTTTATAAGATTAGGTTGATATGGGTTGTGATGCTGCTTGGGAGCTGCGTCATTATCCAAAATGACGACCAAGATGACCGCCATGTTGGATTTTATTCACAATTACATTTTATCGAAAAAGAGCGGAAATTAATAATTTCCTAAGCCATACTTGTAACATGTAACAGTTTGCTGCTTTTTGGCAGCCATTTCCTTTTTTGTCACCAAAAAAGGTGAAAACACAAATTTTTAATTTAAAAAATGGCTTGACGGGAGGTGGCTCCATTGCTATCTTCAGTGGATGTCTACAAAGTGAAAAAAGCCTAAACCTTAGTATTTTCTTCTTGTTAGTACTTTACAGTACTCTTAGATTTTTATGTTTTCAACACTGGGCATAAAAATTAATGCGACTTAAAGTTAGGCCATTTCCGGTTTCTCTTTATAGGCCTGAAAGAGACAGCATTTCAGACTAATGCCGTGGGAAGCAAGCATATTCCCGTGAGCAATATTCTTTTTGTTCAAAAAGCTTAAGGATCAGGCTAATAGAAAATAAAAATTTATTTCTCTCAAACTTTTTCCAACAATGGGAATGAAGATTTAAAAACTGCTAAAAATAGAACAAAAATCAGTCTCACGGAGGGGCCCAAAGAGCATATATCTGGAACTCAGCCCAAATAAGGTCAATGAAGCTAAAACTTTGGCATGTTACACAACTTTTAGTGTCAACTTTGTGACCTAAATTTGAGGCAAATCGGCTGACCCCTATTTCGGGGCCTGCCCCACTCTCTCAGGCACAAGCTCTTAAATACAAAAGTAGTGATTCGGTGGAGACACCTTTCGTGAAACCCCATTGATTTGGGTGTATAAGTTCATTTGTTCCAAGATGATGATCTAAGGAATCACAGACAACGCTCTCCAATATTTTGCTGTTCAGATTGAGCATTGTCAGTGGTCTGTAATTGGCGCAGTCTGATTTGATCCCCTTCTTAAATACCGGAACTACCTTTCCAGTCTTCCAATTACTGGGGAAAATGCCACATTGTATACTATTTTTAAAAATACTAAAAAGACCTTCAAAGAGTGACTCGGCAGCCTCGGCCAATTCACGCGACGTTATTTTATCAGGACCACCTGTTTTTTGCATGATGCGGGTTAATTTCAGCTTTATTTGTTCTTCAAAAGGGATACCTGATCCAGAAAATGAGACACAGGGTTAATAGTTGCTGGTGGCTGGTTAATTGAGGAACCAGAGTCGTGATGAAACTTTTCAGCAAGCTTTATTCCAATATTTGCAAAGTAATTATTCATTTCCTCAGCCTTGTCGCAGTCGTTCATCAAGATAGTACCATCGCTATCTTGCACAGGAGGTATTGGTTTTCTCGCGTTTTTGCCTTGAGCCTTCCTTACAACTTGCCAAAAATTTTTGCTGTTCTCAGATTTTGCAAATTGCTCTCTCCAGTAAGTGAGTTCTGCGTCACGTATTAATTTTTTGACACGATTGCGAGTGGCTTTGTACAGGCTCCAAGTGTGTGTATCTTTGTTAGCCTTGTAGAGCTTTAAGAGACGATAGCGTTTGTTTTGTTCTTTCTTCATTTCGTTGGTTATCCATGGGAGTTTGTTTTTCCTCGTCCTCACTTGCCTGGTTGGGATATGGTCAGATACTATTTCCTGATAAAGGTGTTGCCATGCCCAGACCTGGTCATCAATATCGTCGAAAATCTCACACACACTCCAAGGGGCGCTTTTGATGTCGTTTCTAAATTTCTGCTGGTTGAAAGTTCTGTAATTATTTATGGTCTTAATCATCAAGGAGCTCTTTTCCTTTCTCATTCGCAAATTTGCATACACAAAACTGTGATCAGATATTCCCAAGTGGGACACACCAGCCGTAGTGATTTTCTCTGGATGGCTGACAATTATCAAATCGATTAGTGTTTGTGCTACATCAGAAATTCTGGTCGGTTCTGACTCAATTTACTTAGGCCAAAACATCCATACGTTCGAGACGGGCTTAGAACATACAATATCTAGTTGCAAATTTTAAAACTGACAGTTTCAAATTTAACAATGATACTGAGTGAACAGGCTGTTAAAAATTAACAAACACCGGTTTCGACAATCTGTGGCTGTTGCTACAATGCAGCGGCAACTGCTGAGCCAAAGTTTTCCCTTGCGTAGTGCAAGTGACTCTCAGATAGAGAATAACAATCTAAATTCCTGTAAGTGAAGACGAAGGTTTAATCTTGAGGTTTTATGAAACAAAGTGAGGACCAAATCTGTTCTGTGACTAACAACAAACCCATTTGTTTTCTTTGGTTTCAAGGTCTTGCACGTGATTGGTCAAAACACAATGAACATTCCGAGAAATATTTTCAGTGTTCATGGTTTCTAAGTTTGAGTGTAGAACTAAAAAGACTGACTTGAAATTATTATTACAACTGTCATCACAGGATCTTTTTAAACTATAGTGTGAAACCAATGGTGTGTAACATGGACTGATTTACAACCTGCTCAATGGACATTTCATCTGAAAACATTAAATATGTGCTAAAGTAAAGAGCCATTTAGGTCTTGATAAGAAACTATAAAGGAATCCAACCCTTTTCAGCAACAAATCCAGTTTTGGCTTCTTTTTCTTCTGATAGTTCACTCTAGTTGAATGTGGAAATCAGGCAAATTTGTATTTGACTATTCCAGTAAGTTCTGATCAAGAATTTATTCATTTGCACGAACGCTTTCAGCTAAATTGTCACTTTACATTGAAGTGAGAAACATCTGCGAGCTTCGAATTCTGCGCCAAAATATGAACATTTTCCCACACTTACCTCTTTTCAGACAGCCTGGGTCATTGCTTCTTCTTCAACCACTCGAAATTGTTCCATAACCGAAGTGTTTAAGAGAAAAACGTAGAATTAAGCAGTAAAATGCAGTTCTTAACTCTAAACAGACTCGATCTATTCAAAACCACGCGCCCAAACTCATACTTCGCACTTTTCCATTGTTTCAAAGACGTACGTGATGGCGAACTACAAGTGCGCATGTGTGTGTGATCTCACGGCCTCCCTGGGAACTAGCATGCTCAAAATCAAACATGGTGGATGAACTAGTGCTGTTCAACGTTCAGCATGAAGAACAAGGGGTCGTTACACAAAAGATATGCAACATTCTAATATTCACAAGAGCTAAGCGACTAGGAGAAACTTGTATTTGTTATTCCACGCGAAAAGGTACCATTTACAAGTCTTTTATGGGGGGAAACAGATAGGAAAGCAACGAACACTACAGCGGACATTGAAACACGTGTTATCACTACTGAAGAAAATTCGCTCAGCAGAAGCAAGTCCTTTTAACATGAAGGACTGAACAGAGAGAGTTTCAAAAAGGAGAATAGTGATAACAGGAACAAGTATCTCACGGTGGAACTCATTTGTAAAGAGGACAAAGTTCAGTCTTATAAAATGACACTCAACTGAATACGTTGAACAAAGATTAAGGTGAGCTCAGCAAAACAACAGTACACTTTGCAAATGATAAGTTTACTCTTGATGACTTTTTAAGCTAAATTTCAATGGATGAGATTGTATTAATAGCAAAGGATAATAAATTTTTCTGTCAAAAGTGATTGTTCCTTAATTTGAAAACCTTTTTAAGTTCTCAATATTCCACTTCCTTTCAAACAGCAAATGCTGGCCTGCGGCATGTACAGCGAACAGTCACCCAAGTGCAGGCTGCTATGAACAAGCTGGGGAACAAGCTGGGGAACAAGCTGGGTTTGATGTTTAAGTCAAGCTTCAGATCACCAACAATTTTTGTTAGCTGGGAAACCAATCTGTTATGTAATCTTTGCTTGTTACAGAATGATTTCTTATGATCAATCTGAAATAGGCCTGTGAACAGGCTCTCTGGTCGGGAAAAGGGCGAGAACAAGCGGAGAGACGGGGAGGGGTCTACACTCCACTCGCTCCGCTTGCTGATTTATTTTTTCGCTTTTCCCCACTGCAGAGCCTGTTTACAGGCTAAGCTGAAATTCACAGGCTAAGCTGAGCAGAAGTCATCATCAGATGATCACAATTTACTGAATTATGATGACTCCTGGGTTCAAACCATTTACAGTAGCTTTGTGTTATACACAGTGAAGCACTTGCTGTCCTATCCAACACACATTTTTGACTTCATTTACCAGAATTACAGAATTGTTGTGACTAGGTTTGTCGATTATTATGAATCCTTATATTTAGCAAAAGAGAAAATAATGTAGCATGTCAGTCCCAGGCTATGAAGCTTCGTTTCCACTTAGGAGAAGGAGAGCATTCAAACAGAAAACAAAAAAGGAACAAAATCTCTTCTGGATAAATGAACTTTAAATGAAGCATGTTTACTGGACATGCAAATGAGGGCAGCAGTTTCATCTCGCATCTGACTGGTACAAAAAAGATGTAGTTACACAATTGGAAATGCCAAAATCAAATTTGAGCAAATTGGTGAGTGACCATGGCCACAAAAGTTAGTAATAAGAACTTTAAAGACCTTAAAGCTCCATAGAGCTTCCATAGACTGACACACTCTTTGGGAAATCTATCATGGGACATTCACCTGTACCAATAATCCTTTGGTGGAGAGAGGGGTTCAGAATGCAGATTATATTATTTACACATTCGAATATATCATTCAACAGACTATAGTTTTGCATGTTGTAAGTATTTCGGCAAGTATTTAGGCCATAGGGCCTCTCTAGATTATGTAGGGTTAAGCACTCATTCCAGAGACAATTGGCTTTCACGTATTGTTTCACAGTCACTTGACAGTTACAAGACTTGATGACTTTTAAGGATTCTCTGGTCTGCAAAAAACCCTGCCAAGAAGTCTTGACTTTTGATTGTAACTCTTAAATGGACTGCCAACTATCTGCTCAAGTTGGAACATTAGATCAATATAAATTGATTATATAACTGGATGAGTCCAATTGAACTTCTTAAATTATTGCCTGAGACTCCGTGATAAAACTAAAAATCATTTATATTAATTCACCGTTTATCCAGTGTTCTAATCCTGGCTACACTGCAGTAATTCCGAAAACTGTTAGCTGACCATATCTGACCTGACCTGATAGTCAGGGAGCCTATGTCATAAAATAAAGTCCCGTGGGATTTTTATGGTGAAAGCAAACCACCTACCCAGATGTGTTAAGGGGACCCTAAGGAACACAAAAAATGTTGTCGGCAATTTTGTAACCTGCACCGGCGGCCCACGGCACTTTCGGAAGCTCAATATCGGAACTTTGCTGTGCGACCGCGCATTATTAACTTGAGAACGTATCAGGTATATTAACCCCGAGTTAATACCTAACGCGCATTCTTCTCCGTTCTGTCTGTTTTATATATCCAAGCTAAAACCAATGCGTAGTAGACGGTGTTGAAAGACAACTATGCGCAATGAGTGTTTTTAGAATCTAGAGGTCACGTAGCTCTAAGAAACGTGACATAGGAGTCTTAAAGAAGATTTTATAACGTTGTAAAGCGAGACGTCGTTATACCACGCAGTGTAATGGCGGACATACGTAACAGGAAAACAACAAAGATTAAAGCGCTTTTTCGCAACCTGTGAAGTTTTCCTTGCTGTCTCACCCCTTAATTTAGAATCACCAAACTACATATAATTCATCCCTGTAAGAAGATTTTTAGTCCCAATTCTTGAAATCAAGATTTTGGCTAAGTTAATATCACTACAATTTTCGATTTCCTTTTACAATGGCTTCGCCTCACCAGAAAAACCTGGAAGACCTTTGCCGTGTATGCGGTGAAAGATTGCAAAAATCGAAAGGAGCGGTGACTTCGAAGTTCCAGTGTCTTAAATGGAGGGATTTCTTGGCTGAAAAATTTTCAATCTTCGTTGAAAAGGACCTTGAGGAAATTCACCCTCAATATTTTTGTCACGCGTGTTACGCGCATCCCGACCGAAAAACTGTTGGGCTAGCTACATGGGTGACGCATTACGACGACAGTTGCAGTGTCTGTTCCCATGCAGCAGAAATTAAGAAAGGTGGCAGACCCAAGAAGGCAAGAAGGGGAAGAAAACCCGACTTACCTGATCCTTCAAGAACACAGAACCCTGGCCTTAATCCGCTTCAAGACCTTGATGCTCTGACCAAGGATTTACCCTCACTTCGCTTTGCTGACTTTTCAGAGAAGTTTTCCTTTCCCGAAAGTCTTAGAAAAGACTTGGTGTGTCCAGTTTGCCTACAAATTTTGGATAAGCCCGTGGAAACTACTTGCCAACACTACTTTTGTGTTGAATGCATAAAAGGTGTAATTGACAGTGGTCAAAGCGGTTCCTGTCCTGTTTGTAAGGGAAAAATCGGCCTTCTAAAAATCCCCACTCGAATGGTGCTGCGACTTATTGCCGAACAAGAAGTTGCTTGTAAGAAATGTGGCAAGAACGTGCACTACGAGGATAGTGCTGCCCATGTTTGCGGTGATACCACTGCACAAGCACCTGCTGTAATTCCTGAACAGCCCGTGGTAGCCCCTGAGCCAGCTCAGGCTCTCCAGCACATTCTACAGGACGTCCAAGCGGGCAAATTTTCACCAGAAGTAGAGAAAATTTGCACCGCTTACGTGAAAAAGAAAATGAAGGATTCAGAGGATGGAAAAACTGTTCTCTTCAAGACAGGCGGAAAGGTATTTTGCGTTTTAATTTTCCAGCCTTTGCAACCCCTTCCCCCCCGTGGCCTATCTGGGTGGGCTCATTGGAGTTTTATAAATTTTGTCTTAGCCTCTAGGTGTCGTCCATGTTCCAGTGGCACAAAAACCCTCTGATCAAGTGACCCCTAGACAACTGCTTAAGCGTACCAAGGCCCTTGAGGAGGTGGGAAAAACCCTCAGCAGTAACCGCATGGATGTGCACATGATCCACACCCTTAAACGAAAGAGCCAAGAGGAAAGAAAGCAAATTTTGCATGATGCTCTAGGAAAGGAACTTGTTCTCAACATCCCAGAGGGTCAAGCAAATGCCATGAAAGCCGACCTGGGGATAACTTGGTACCGTCTAAATAAGCTGAGGAGGTGTGTTCTTAAATCTTCTTTGTTTTCTCATTTTAAAAGTCGCAAATTTTAATAGCAATTAATTTATAACACTAATATATTTTTTATATTGTTATTTTCTATACAGGTGGTTTAAACAGTGGGGAATCAAAATGGAGAGCGAGGGAAAGCAGAGAAAACAGAAAAAGGAGCAAATTGGAAATTTCATTGAGGAGGAGCTTCTTCCCCTAGAGCACAACGAAAAGAGGGGCAACAAGACTGTGACTGTGGTAAAGGAGACTCCATGTGCCTATGTCAGTGACCTGAAGCAGCACATCATCTCCTTTGTGGATGACTGTGACTCGTAAGTGACCCTTAACCAGTGTCTTAAAATAGAAAATTCCACTACATGGTTTTCATACAATTTCTGTCTTTTTTCAGAGCTGGTCAACTTACTTGGCATAATGGCAAAATACCACAGGATAAATTATTTGTGAAAATTGGGGGCGATCATGGACAAGGTTCTATGAAATTTGAATTTCAATTGGCCAATGTTATCAAACCCAATTCGAGCAAAAAAAACTTGTGGTATTTGCCATTTATGAAGGCAAGGACACCAGGAACAATCTCCAAACGGTACTTCAACATCATGCTGATCCACTGAGGGAGCTAACCGCTTTGAAATTAAAGTAAGAAAAGCATTGCCTTACTTCAAACACACTGCCTTTTATGTTGTTATTTTTCAACACTAATCATTCACTTATTGTCTTAGGAACAAAACTCCAGTACTGTTTCTTTTTGGTGACTACGAGTTCTTGTGTAAAATCATGGGGATAAGTGGTGCCAGTGGTAAGTGATAAATAAATCCAAACATTATGACTGTAGACTCTTTAGTAACTTTTAATAAAAACTATTTCATAGGACGCCATTCATGTCTCTGGTGTACAATCATTGCTTTGGAGATGAAACTTCCCAGGGACCAGAGGACTCCTACCACCCTGAGGACACTTGAGAACCTGCACGAGCAGCATCAGAAATTTCTCGATGGTGGGGGAGACATCAAAAAGGCAAAGAATTACTACAACGTAATTCACAAAGCAATTTTTGAAATCCCAATTGACCAGGTGAACACTCAACTAAAATACTACAGTCAAATATTTCAGAATTGACCACTACTTAAGATATCATGTGCTAAAGATATTTCCCTTCTAACCTTAGATTTGCATTCCCGGCCTCCACATCAGTCTTGGGCTGTTTCTGAAGTTTTTTGACATGCTTGTTGAGGAGTGTGATGAGTTGGATGCCAAGATTGCCTGGAAATTAGCTGAAGGTAACAATCAGCTAGAAGGTATGGGCGACCTAAATGAGCACATCACACTCCTTAGACAAGCTTCAAACCACTCAAAAACAGCCCAAGAGTATGAAGCCCAGGCTCAGGAAACTGAGGAATACACTGTGCATCTACTGACTGTGGCCAGTAATGTGATGGTCTTCGATCAAGACAACCGAAACCCTTTTATTGAGTCAATGCTGCAGTCTGCAAGGGAACTCAGAGAAAAGGCTGAAAAAGAGGTTGGTTGTTTACATGTACTTTTAGTACTGTAATTTTAAATTTCCCTTCAGTGGGTGAATGAAAATTCTTTTCTTTTTTTTTTGTCTCGTCTTTTTAGCGAGCTCAGTCACTGGCCATCGAATCCAGTACTTCACTGCCAAAGGGGTCAGAGGTAGTGAACATGGCTATTGAAAAGTTTCTGCAGCAAGTAAATGTCAAGAGACAAGCCTATCACAGCCAAAGTTTTGTCGGCAACCATGTTGATATTTGTCTAAGGGTAAGTTGATTCCTGAGTGGAAAGAGAGACTGCTCATAGACTGTTTCTTAATCCAGTGAGTCACAAATGTTTAAATAAATTTATTTTCAGGGACATAATATCAAGAGCTTGTGTCAAACAATCGTCACAACAACCAGAAGCACTGCTCCATCACTTGAATCTGAAGCTGTTGTGATCCAAAACAAGTTTGAAACTCTTCTGACACTCTTCTCAAAGTGCCATTCCAAATACAATTCCAGTGAGGCAGTGGAAGACACAGAAATAGATCTGTTAGGTAATACACTTTTACATTTTGTCTGCCCTGCATATGAGACAGGTCTTTTTTTCTCTCACAGTCTGAATTATTTTTTGTTTACCTTGTCAACAGAACAAGAAATAGACGAATTTGTGTCATTCTTCAGGGCCACATTTCCAGAAGCCACCTTTCCCCCAACAATGCACATGCTGGAGGAACATGTCACACCATTTATGAGAAAATGGCACTTCCTACTCGGTTTCTTTGGCGAGCAAGGAGGAGAAAGCATTCACCACGAATTTGTTCAACTTTCGTCGACATTTTCTCATGTGAAGCCAGCAACATCACGCCTGAAGAAAATGTTGGAAGAACACCACCTTGTTGTCCATCCTAAGAACAGGGAAATGATTCCTGAAAAAAAGAAGCGTAGCTTGAAGAGGAATCAACAAGGGCAATAAGCTTAATAAATTCAATTATTATTCAACTGCATTCAGTAGAGTACAAATAACACCCAAAACGAGTACAAATATCCCACGGTATTTGTACTCCAGAAGACCGGTTTGACAGGTTTTCTACAAATACCACGTCAGGCTTTAGGCTTACAAGGTGAACGATGAAAAAATGGCCGAAACGCTCGTTTTTCCGGAAGAAAACAATGAATGCTTACCAAATTTTGAGGTTTTTAACGAAAACGAGATCCTAGAGACAAGCAATGACCTAGACGACGGTGAAATTTCTTTATTTATTGAAGAAAATCGAAACGTATTAAAATACAACAGAAAATACAAAAACTGACCTCAAGTCCGCTAAAGAAACAAGGTCCATTGAAGAAATTCCCGCCGAGGAACTTAACAACCTTTTATGTCATTTGTTTGTCAAAGTCAGGAAACGGAACCCTTCATTTCTCGGGAGCTGTCTTCAACAAATGCACAATTGTTGTCGGTCAGAAATCTCCACCGCTATCTCTTCCAAAACGACCCGTGGTTAGTAGTGATTCGGACGAAGATGACTGAGCTTGAAGTGCTGTTTAAGTTGTTTGACTTGACTTTCGAGTTCTGTTTGTTCTGTCGAGTTCTTTCTTTTCGTAGTTTTACTCGGTGACCAAGAACATTGTTGTTTATCTAACTGTAAACCCGAAAATAATTCAGTTTTGCCTTGTTCCATCTTTGTTTTCCTTGCAAGTTTGAAATAAAATCCCGACGCTTCGCTCGATTGACACAGGTTTGACAAGTTTTCGTTTTTGACCAATCAACAACAACCTCACGTCAAGCGCGCGAAACCTGACTCCGCTGGCGCGCTCACTCGCTTCTCAGAAGTCACGTTAGTTTGTCACGCAACTCAGGCAGTTTATAAGCCACCTTTCCATTTTGTAGCTAAGTTGAATAATAAATCCCTTATTAGACGGTTTAGTGTGTAGTATCGTGGGATATTTTTACTCGTCTCTTGTATTTTGACTCGCCCTACGGGCTCGCCAAAATACGGCGCGACTCGTAAAAATATCCCACGATACTACACACTAAACCGTCTAATAAGATATATATATTATGTTATTGAATTGTAAATCTATGAAAACAAAATCAAATACTGCATTATAAGCTCGTCTAAATTAGGAAATGTTGTTAGCGCTTCGTTCATGCATAAGCTCCGGCATTAATTCTTTTTGTTGTTGTTGTTTTTGTTGCTAAATCAATTTAGCTTGTACACTACACAAATGTAAGACAATAAATCGTCTTTGAACTCATCCGTTCGCCATATTTTAAGAAGAAAAATAGTTTGGACTTCTCTTGGATAGAAACGGTCGGCGAAACAGGAGCCGTAATGGCGGCTATAAGCGTTCAAATTGCCTCCCAAATGAATTCTAATAGCGCAAAGAAATGAAATGGGACTAAAGCACTTACTTGATATCTGAAGATTTAAACCATCCAACTTCTGTCCTCAATTGGTCTTTCCATCGGGAAAACTTCTGGAAATCCACAATAAGCTCGCAAAATTTTCACCCTAAACTATGGCGCAATATCGTCCCTTTCCATAAAGTCATCTTTGGAAGCCAAATATCTCAAATTTGGGCCGCGTAAATCAAACCTTTTCGACGGCCGCCATTACCTTGAACCTTCGAGGATCATTTCATGTTGTTTCCCGTGAACAATAGGCAAAACGTGGCAGAATACGATTGGTTTAAAAACAAAGACTCTACCAACGCTTGAACAGTCAACAAACCCGTTGCTAGGTGTTGCTAGGTGGCATCTCATTATCATAACGCTAACGCTGCTCATGTCGTGCGGGCTCATTAAAAACTTAAATTCCGCGCCGAAAGTGCCGTGGGCCGCTATGGGGTGTCTATTTTTAGACCTATTTGGCTCAACATGGAAACGAGGCTTAAATTTAAAATGGCTTGTAAATACAATTAACTGTAATAAATTTCCACAAAATTACCGGGAATCTTTAATTTAGTCTTTCTAATACATATCCATAGACTTAAGTAGTAAATCCTGATCACGTGACCAACACTGCACGAAAGCGAGGCTGGTTTGTTTGTTTCTTCAAATAAGCAAGTAATGGCTATGCTCCGTCATACATCGTAAATCTTTTTGATGAGTACATGCCATCACGTTGTCTACGCTAAGCCTCGCAAAGGTTATTCTAAGCGTATTTATTATTATTATTACTATTATTATTATTATTATTATTAAGCATCAAAGGCATGATGGCATAAATTTTGCTACTAAAAATTGATCAGAATTAAATTTATCAAAGGGAATATTATTTCATGTTTAAAAAATATATTCATAAAAATAGCTCACTGAAATCAGGAAAAAACAAGTGATTTTGGTCAGCGGTAATTTTCATCATTTTAGAGGTCCGCCATATTGGATTTACAGACCATCTAGAGCGACATGTATTGTGTTGTTTAAGGAGGTATGGAAACGGATTCTGATTCAAAAACAAACGAAACTGAGGCCCAAGGGTTGGATTTACATTTATGTATAATTTGTCAAAGGAAAAAAAGCGAAAATCTAGTTGAAAAGCCCGAAGCTCATGAAAAAGTTTTGGTATCGATCGAGGAATGGAGTAAATATGGCAATCCTCAGTACACAGAAGCTTGGAATAAGTTGAGGTTTACTTCTGTCCGAGAGCTCGAAGATGGGCGGGCATCATGGCATAGATCATGTTATAAAGATGCAGTACACGCTGGGATGCTTAAACGAGCAAGAGAAAGGTATGAGAGGCAGCTCGAAGGCCCCAATGAGTCCAGGCGAAAATCATCAGTAGAAATTCCTCAACTAACCCGTTCGAAAACGTCTCCCTACAATAAGAATGTTTTTTCTGTGATGGCCCACCCGGTTACCGTAAGAACCTGCATACTATCAGTACCTTTTCTGCTGGTGAGTCCCTTCGCACTGCCATTGGGATGTCAGGTAATGATAAGCTTGCAGTTAAACTCAACACAGCAATTGCTCCAGATGATGCTCATTCCATAGATATAAAGTACCACAAAAACTGTTGGGCAATTCATGTATCGCACGTTTTACGAAGAGAAACATCCCAATCATCGTCTGAGAAGGTGGCTGGTGAGATTGCAGCACAAATAGAATTCTTGACAATGACGGAGATGACTTTAAGTAGTGGAAAAGTGGCGACTATGTCCGAATTACAAGATGCTTTTGAAAGCATACTAGAATCTAACAATGTCGAAAATTCGAGGGTCGGACGAAAGGCCTTGAAGCAGTTACTACTCCGAGAGATACCAGAGATAGAGTTTCATGCACCTAAACGTGTCAATGAGTCCGAGCGAGTCAGTATCAAGAAGACAAGAGATCAAGCAATTCAGATGGCTGAGGATCAGACCGCTATCATAGACTCCGATATGAAAACTTTGTTCGATGCTGCCGCAATAATTAGGAAATCTATCACCAAATGTAGAAAGTGGAAGTTTACAGGTTCACTGAAAAACCTGCCTGACGAGAACGTACCAGCAGAGCTTTTTAGTTTTCATAGATTGATCATACAAGGCCCAAAACATGAGCTTTCTGCTGGAAAGAAATGTGAAGAAGTGTACAATCGTGCAATGGCTCTATCTCAGACCACTGT
>OZ024890.1:37763325-37822825 GCA_964017195.1 Siderastrea radians
TGGACTTTTACTCCTCTGGGTAGATGACAAAGGCTTGGAGATCTACAACACAACAACTTGGCAAAACAGCGGTGATGATCTAAAATTGGAGCTGGTACTGGCAGCGCTAGAAGCCAACACTAAACCACAAAGCAACCAGATTCTTTCAAGATATCAACTCAGGTGCCTCAAACAAGAGGATATGCCACTGAAAGAGTTTGTTACGAAAGCCCGTCTACTAATAGAGGACGCAGGATACGATCCAGCTGCGAAGAAAACTACACTGAGAGATACGCTTGTATTTGGCGTCACATCCGGTAAAGTACGCAAAAGACGCAATAGCACTTGGAAAATCCTTAACCTTCAAGCAAGTATACGACCTTGCAAAAGTCGACGAAAGCATTAAAGCACAAATGAAAATAATTTCCAAAGGAGACGATAAAACTGATCTTCATACAGTTCAACATGAATCCGCACATTTGAGTCAAAAACCCCCACAGAAACAGGGCTTCAAGAACAAAACTTACTTCTGTGACCAACAGAGTTCAACTGGGGGACAACCTCGCCAACTTCGTTCAAGTCAAAAGGCTGCTTCAGTTACGGTGATACCCATGACAAGTCAGCATGCTGTCCTGCAAAGAATTTTACACAAACACTGCGGCAAGATTGGCCACTACGCAAGGATGGGCATGCAACAACGCCTTCAAAAAGTCCATGAAATAGTGAGCAGTCCAGAGTACCAGGGCCAAGACATCCACCTTGAGGATGATAATTATCTTGGCAGCAGCTATGATATATACGCCTACGAATAAGAAGGAGCAAGTGACACCAAACCCATCAAAGTATTCCTAGGAACCCTCACATCAACGAAGGACTGTCAAAAACAAGAGATTGCACTTCACAGCATTAATATTATTTCAGACAAGATCCACGCCAAAGTCAGGGTTAATGAATTAATGAACTTCATGACACAGGTTTAAAAGTAGATACCGGGGCAATCACCAGTGTAATCACCATGACAGACCTTCAGCTCTTCCCATTTCCTATCACCATCTTACCAGGTTTCAATGTTCTAAAAGGCTACGGGGGTTCCATGGTAGAAAACATTGGTGCAGCCATACTGAAAGTCTCCTTCAAAGGCAAATTTATAAACGCCAAGTTCAACATAGTAGAAGCCCCAGGAAGCCCATCTATGCTGGGGTGTCGCCAGTGCCAAGAACTGGGAATAATAACAGCAAACATGGATGAAGTCAACGCAAGCCTTTCAACCGGAAACTGACCTAAGAACACCCCCGAAACAGAAATGGGTGCGCAGCATGGTCAGCTTTCAAAATCAACCATCCTGGAAGAATACCCAGATTGCTTTGACAAGCTAGGCCGTTTCCTAGGAGAAAAGTACGACATTTAGCTGGTTGACAACCCCATCTCTGTCGTTCACCCCCCACGCACTATTCCAGTACACATACTCCCACTATACCAGGAGGAACTTGACAAGATGATTACAGATGATGTGATTACTGCAGGGACTGAACCAACAGACTGGGTGAACTCCATTGTATGCCACGTCAAAGAAACCCCTGACGGAAGAAAGAAAGTCAGACTTTGCCTCGACCCTAAGGACCTGAACAAGAATATACATTGAGAGCATTACTACACCCGAACCATAGATGAACTCCTGCCGCTACTACATGGAAAGAAGTTCTTTTCAGTCGTAGACACCAAGAAAGGTTACTGGCTCGTGGAACTAGATCATGAGGCAAGCCTTTTGTGCACATTCAATACCCCCTTTGGCCGGTACCAGTTCAAAAGACTACCGTTCGGGGTTGTGCCATCCCAAGATATCTTTCAGCGCAAACTTGACAAAGTCTACAGAGGCATCCCTAACGTAATGGGGATAGCTGACAACCATGTAGTCTGTGGTTCAAGTGAACAGGAGCATAACAAAGCCTTCACTGAAATGCTTAAGGCCACATGCAAACACAACATCAGCCTGAACTCCAAAAAAAATAAAACTCAAGCAATCGCAAGTTGATTTCTATGGCCACACCCTAAAAGAGAAAGGAATTCAGCCAGTGAAAGACAAACTTGAAGCCATCCGTAACATCAAGGCCCCATCAAACATAAAAAAAAATTGCAAACAATCCTTGGGATAGCAACCTACCTAAACAGCTACTCATCAAAGTTGGCTGACCTGACATCCCCATTAAGGGAGTTAACCAGGAAACTCGCCCATTTCAGGTGGGAGCCCCACCACAAGCAAGTACTCGATAGAATGAAGCAGGAACTCTGCTCCGCCAAGATCATATCCTACTATGACCCGGATCCAGCCACACCAACGATCCTGCAGTGCGATGCAAGCGACAGGTGTTGGAGCTTGGCTGAGGCAGACTCTCAAGGCAATGAGAACATTGTTGCCATTGCATCACAGTCACTCACTGATGCCAAATCCAGATATCCTAATATCAAGCATGAATGCCTGGTAGTCACTTATGGGCTAGAAAAGTTCTCATACTACTTACTAGGCAGGACTGTGGCAGTGGAAACCGACCACTCCCCCTTGGAGCAGATATTTAAGAAGAGCCTCAATGAAGCCCCAAGTCGATTACAGAGACTGCTTCTAAAATGTCTGAGATTTGATATCCATGTTCAATACAAACGAGGAAGATCAATCCTAGTTGCTGATGCCCTGTCACGGTGTGCCATTGAAAAAGGGGTGCACAGCATGGAAGACTCGAGTGACAACCCAGCACCACACTGTAGCATTCACTTTTTATCCACCCCTGGTGGTGTAGTGGTTAGCGTGTTGCACTTCAGATCTGAAGGTTGGTGGTTCGACGCCCAGTCTCTGCCATTGTGTTGTTTCCTAAGACAAGATACTTTGCCCCACATTGTCTCTCTCCAACCAGGTGTATAAATGGGTACTGTCAACATACTGCTGGGGGATTACCCTGCAATGGACTACCATCCCGTCGAGGGGGAGTAGCAATACTCTCAGTTGCTTCATGCTATGGAAACCGGGATAAGCTTAGGCCGTGTGGGCCTCTTTGGCCCGAGTGTAACTTAATCCTTTTTTTGTTGACCTATCAGCAGTCAAGTCTTCCACAGCACAAGATCCTGTTATGAATTTACTGAAGGAGACCATTTTCAATGGCTGGCCTGCCTACAGAAAAAAAACCCAAGAACTGTGGGATTTTGGAACTTCAGATGCAGTCTCACACTGGAGGATGGCTTAATACTAAAAGCCAGCAGGGTCGTCATACTTAAATCCATGAGAGGCCAGGTCCTCCAGGCAATCCACCTCGGACACCACGGAGAAACTAAGTCTATCCTCTTAGCCAGGGAATCAGTGTTCTGGCCCGGAATCTCCAACGATATCAGACAGGTGGTGACGGACTGCAACTCATGCAATTGTCACCAACCCACTCAACCCAAACTACCATCATGCAACCAGACCATGGGAGAAGCTTGGGACTGGCATCTTTGAATTTAATGGAAAGAAGTACGTACATACATGAACTTTCTTTTTTCTCGAATTTGAGAGTAGCTACAAGGCTAATATTGCAGAGAAAAGAACAAAAAATTCACAAAATGATTGTCGACTACTACTCCAGATTCCCTGTGATAAGGATCCTGAGCAACATGTCTAGCCACACTATCTGCAACCACTTCACAAGCGTCTCAGCAGAGTAAGACCTACCAACCACTATCATACCTGACTTTGATCCCAATGTGTGAGCGAGAGGTTCAAAGCCAAGCGTGAGCAAAGTGGTGTCACACTGTGTTTCAGCTCCTGGTACCACCAACAAGCGAACAGCCTAGCTGAAAGAACAATTGGAACCTGCAAGTCCCTTTTGAGGAAGGGGCTAGAGAGAAACGAGTGCACATAGACAGCTCTGTGGATGTACCGCACTACTCCACTTGACAGCCAAATACCATCACCCAACGAATTGTTTGGATGCAAACCTCAGACCACCCTCCCAAGTACCCGAAGTGCCCTGAAGTCTAAACACCCACATGATGACCTCCACCAAGAAGGAAAACAGAAACGACAAGAGAAGAAGGCCGAGTTCTATGACAACATGGAGCCCGTATTCGTAAGGGGAACCAGAACTTTTCGCAACTGCATAAGTTGCGTTAATAACTGCGAGGATCTTCTTTACACTTATTTCTTCATTCCGCAGTTCAAATATATGAGTTTCATATATTCATAATTTTTTTTTGAGATTAAAAAGATGTCTTGGGGCGAAATAACTCGTGTATTATGCCTCCATTTTCCGACAATTATATTTTCATACAACTTGTTTGGTCGTCTTGAATAACAGATCAGAGGTACTTACTGTAAAACTTAACTCAGGCCGCCAGGGAAGTAATTTACGTTTTTATGGAGTAAATCGTTTTTTTTATTTATTGCATTAAAATAACAACAAGCATTCCCATAACCAGAATTTTTTCAGCAAACAGATGAGGTAATAGTGGACTTGACTGTGACTAGCGAGGATGACCAGGAAGAAGAAATAGAGAAGCAAATTCACAAAAAATCCATGCGAGCAATTAATACTAAACAGTTAGATCACTTATCCTGCTATGCTTTCCACTTTGAACGAGTCATTGCATTAACAACTTCGGACATGGTTACTATTTGTTGTTCCTGTTTCTTCGCATCGGTGCCAGCCCGTGGCGAAGTTGTAAATGTGACCCTGTCACTCGTCTTCTTAATGCAAAGAGAGTTGGCCAATGGATAGACAATGTCATGCTTGAGATTGGACCATCAAGACTTACAGTTGGTGACCTATGGACACTTCTTCCTTCCCATGTGGCCGCGCAACATTCTTTAGAAACGAGCTCTATAGAGGACTTTGTCCGGGGCTGGCTCGCACACAAGGTAGCTTGTTTGGAAAACTGTCTGCCTTATCAAATGCTATAATGTAATTCCTACAATCATACAGGATTGCCATTTCTGTTATGGACTATGTCTCATTTCTTTCCCTTTTTTTTCCTTCCAGGTTGTGGAAGCTGTGCTGTGGAAACTGACTCTACAGTGCG
The DNA here is from genome assembly GCA_964017195.1 of Siderastrea radians. Classification (NCBI taxonomy): domain Eukaryota; kingdom Metazoa; phylum Cnidaria; class Anthozoa; order Scleractinia; family Rhizangiidae; genus Siderastrea; species Siderastrea radians. The sequence continues at coordinate 37,768,348 of OZ024890.1, forward strand.
ACGGCCTGTTTTGTGCAGACAGCACTTTGGCTGAGCTTGTTAAACATGGGCGTAGAATGTGTTTGCTTTGGTCTGGAGTGAGTTTCTCGAATGTTTCCAAGATATTTGTTCCAATAGTCAAATCTGGAAACCACTGGACTCTTTTGATAAGTTTGTGTGGTAACTTACAAAAGTGGTTTGCTGAGATAATAAAATATAGCAAGTGCAATTAATTCTTCTTGTTTAAAGATTTTGGACAAATCTCACAAGACCGGATACTACTTTGACCCTATGGCAGGAGATGTTCAGCGGGAGATCAGTCATGTGTCAAATCGTCTGCTGGCGTCACAGATCGGTAAAATAAGGTCAAGCACTCTACTCAGCTAGCACCAACCTTCAAGGAAGAACATACCAGACGTACAACTTTCGCCTTTAGTTCTTGTATCTACGTACTGGATGAAGTTTTTAGTAAAGAAAAAAACGCCACCCCCTTCAATTCAAGACGTCACTCAGTATGAGGTTAGTGATTCTTTATTTGCTTGTCCTTATACTTGTAGTGAGGTCGCTGATACCAAGACAGGTTGGCTTTCTCAATCATGGCCCGCATTGAGCCAGTACACTTTAAACAGAATGATGGATACAACTGTGGAGTTATCATTTGTCTCGTGAGTGCAGCTATTCACTATATATACATACACTAACAATTGAAATACAAATTCCCAGTGCAAGCCTTTTTAAGTGCCAGTATTGAATATTTGTTTTTTCGTTTTCGCGATTTTTTGAAATTAATTGGAAATAACGTGAAATAAAACCCTTGCGAAAAGAAGAAAGCGTTTCGTAATATGTTTTTAAAACACCCACAAAATATGCAAATAAAATTCAGCAATTGCCTCAAGGTTCCCTTGTATTGTATCTTGAGATACGCAATAAATAAAGTTAGGCAATTGCCTCAAGGCTCCTTTCTATTGTGTTTTCGAACATGACAACTGCTATTCACACAATACAAAGACCTCAGTACAGTATGGAATCAGTGTCTTTTCGTGGGTAATAAATCCGGCAGCTTACATAATGTATTTCACGTTTGAACCGCTGTCCTAAAAACTTGTGTGTTCGACTATCGATCAACGCCTTCGGTATAGCTTCACCCTAATAATAATAATGGTTTCTCCTTTCATTCTCTCCTATTTTTCTGTTATATTCAGCTAATCAGTCTTCTAGACAAATGGTTAAAAAATGTGACTGTCACACTCCTATCTCTTTTCAAAACTCCATTATGTTTACACTGCTAGTGTGTAGAGAGTTTTTGTACTGCATTTCCGTTTGAATATTTACTCTTTCAAAGTTCATCATGCTATCTCTTAGTCCAAAATATCTTACTTTTCGGCAGCTTTTCATGTCTTGCCGCGTGTTTCTAATTCATGCTGCCTTTTGTTGGAGACGACTTTCTGGTCAGGTGCAAGTTTGTTAGGCGTTTTCTCTATCTTTGCATATGCATTCATGTTATAGTAATAATAATGATAATAATAATTATTATTATTATAATAATACAAAGCTTATATAGCTTTAATGACTTGTTTAACATTTTTAATCCTTTTCTGTAAACACCGCATGGAATGATTCACCTATTTTGACTGCCTCAAAGTACCGTGGTATCCGAGATCTAGCAAAAACAAATTTCAGTAAAATTGCACCCTCCTGAGATAGAATATTGGGTGAGTGGTCCAGGAGGATAGAAAATGAAGAATCACAAAAAGATTGATGATCCGACCACATAAAACACTAAAGGTCGGCTGGTTAATGGAGGTGAAAAATGTCACATTAAAGGTTGCTTAGAAGAAGCATCAAAGAGAAGCATTACCTGTTTGTCAGGGGTAATGAGCTAAATAAAATAACACCTGATATGCTTTATCAAGCAAGTTATCTCTCCCTTTTCATCTGCAGTTGTCACTTCAGTTTCCCACAAAAGCATAAACGGAAGTGATTATGTCCAAGTGTCCGGAATGTTAAAGTGCAGAACAGATTTTTTTTTATTTGCTTGATAGAATCTAGTGTCCTGATAAGTACAGCGAAAAAAAATTTTCGATATCAATTTTTCTTCCCCGCATTTTAACCGTCTAAAAACGTGAAATTTCACTTCCAGTGGGGTACAAAACTGCACAAGCAAAATCGGGAGACTAGGAAAGATTGTGACGTCAAAACAGGACCTCTTGTTTCACGGCAAGCCAGTTTCTTGGTCATTTCGCTAGTTGTTTTCATGTTGGTATAAACTGTTGTGAGAAAGAATGGTGCAAAAATGCGTTGTTTATAGCTGTAGCAACACGAAAGACAAGAAAAAAGGTATTTGTATTCATTAAATACCTTTTTATGATGATCCTAGACCAGAAGCCGTGAAAAGAAGATGAAAATGGATTTCCTTCGTCAGTTCCACTTGCAAGAACTGGACTGCGAGCAAATACTCGGTTATCTGTTCAGTGCATTTCATGCCCGAAGACTTTGTACGGCTGTCCTTCAAAGAAAACAGATTACAGCAAAGATTAAAAAAAAAGGAATTGGCGTTCTACCAGCGCCTAGTATTCACCAGGTAAAGGCACCACAGGAAGATATGAGCAGAGACCTTCATATGAAACGCCGTTTTCACCTTTAGATAGTTTATATACTCACGCCTTTCTTGCGTTCCTTGTAATGGAAAGCTTAGTCTCTTTTAGGCCTTAGCTAACACCGCAAATCATTGTTGGTTTTGTGCTTGTGGTGCTTTTTGTTCTCTTGCGTGAGTGCTTCTTTCGACTGCTTTCGAGCAATCTCTACTTTTCTCCCAACTTCTTCTCTACCAGCAATACTTGTTGCAAATTATAAGCTTACCAAAAATCTATCCTAGAATATTGTACACATTATGTTATGTTTTAGCCTTTGAAAGATAATGCTGGAGCACCGAAAAGTGCTAGTACTGATCAGGAGCCACAACGATCTGAAGTGGTAAATGTAGATGATGATCTTAACTTTGATGTGGAATGTGAAGCTGTCGAGGACGAGGAGGATGATGAGATTGTGTCTGACGTGCACCTGACCCTGCCTCCAGATTTAGCTGGATAAGTTGTTGTAGAGGAAGGAAGTGCTACTATTGAAAGTGCATGTAGCAGCTGTCCACAAGTTCAGGAAGTAAGTTCAACACTCAACAGTTTGCCTTTTTGTGTGCAATGGCTCACGTCATGAGTATTTTTTAGGAGATGCCTCGATCATAACATGGTTTCTTCCTAAAAGAAATTTTCTTTTTAGAAGAAGTTCAGGAATTTCAACTTAAAAATTGACATTCTGGACCTGTGTTTTTCAGGTCAAGTGTGCCAACTACGTAAAGTTGCCCATATCTGTCATGGGCTGAGTCAAATCAAAAACTCTCTTTTTATTTTTAGGCAACAAGAAACCAAAATGCGTCAGGCATACCTGATTCTCCCAACTGCTTCTAACATCTTACCAGCCAAATAACAAAACAATAATATGTATATCGCAAGTGAGGAACTACCAGTTACGCATTCAAGTGGCTAACAAGAAATAGGCACTACCAAACAAAAACTTCACCACTTTTCTTCCATATTAGTCTGACGATACTTCCTTCCATCTATCCTTCTGTATTTACTCGCAGCTGATCGAAGAGACCATCTGCTCAGTGAAACAACACTAAAACCTGGATGCAATGTAATGCATTCGGGGTTTACTTCCACCCCATTCAGAACAGCTGTACTTCTAAGAGATTCGACACACTTTTCTATTTCCTTCCAGCAAAGGCATTCTGCCCGGGATTTTGAAGCCGATCTAGAGCAAAATTGACACATGAACACCTGTGAAATAAACAAGTAACAGTGTTTTAACTTTAAAAAAATACACCTCAATTACAATGGTCGGCAAATTTCTGATTGATAATTTAGAAGTGAGAAATCAACGCTTGCGGGACACTCACCAAGTCTCAGTTCCAACAATCCTGTCAAAGCAGTTTTGCAGCTCCTGGTTTCTCCTTTCATTCTCTTCTATTTTTCTGTTATATTCAGCTCACCAGTCTTCGTCAGCAAGAGGTTTATCCATGTAGGGACCTTCTGGATCTGAGTAGTAAATGTCTGTCTTGTCTTCACCGAGTTCTCTCTCGCAGATATGGGAGCGAGACTCGATCGATTCCACGTCTTAATGTTCTGTATCGCTTCCAAAACTCTTTGATTCTTGTTCACAGACGTTTATATTCAAGCTTCTGCAAATTTCCTTTGACTTGTACAGTTTTTTTACTCTAAATAGGTCAAACAAACTCAAAATATCCTGTTGCACTGCCACAATCATAAGAAAACAACTAAGAACCTTGCTTGCCATGAAACAAGAAGTCCTGTTTTGACGTCATAATCTTTCCCAGTCTCTTATGCGGTTTTGTACCCCACTAGAAGTGAAATTTCACGTTTTTAGACGATTAAAACATGGGGAAGAAAAATTGATATCGAAAATTTTTTTCGCTGTTGTTATCAGGACACTGTGTACACTCTATCAAGCAAATACAAAAAAATCTGTCATATACACTTTAAGGTAGTTGCCATGGCTATTGTTCTAAATTTTCAGGGACTAGTTTGAAATAAAGAATTTCAGCGGGCATTGCACCGATTAGTTTTAAACTATTTCTGTAGCTATAATAAGGACTTAACTTTCATATTCGGGTAAAGTTGTAACCTGATGCCTGTTAACAACATAGCAACATGTCTGCCCCTGGGGTCTTCAGTTTCTGATTTTTTTGTTTTTGCAAACGTTGCCAATTGTAAGGTTTGCCCTACATTTAAAATTAAAAATGCAGTTGGTCATGGTGTACTTAGAATCGTATACTCAACTTTCCGGGACCACCTTGTGTCCAGTTACTGCAAAGGATCCTCTCATTACACGCCCTCTGTCTCGGCAGCCATGTCCCAAGGGTTTGTTGCTACAGTTCGCATTTTAAAACATCAGTTCATCCAGACTGGCACACTTCCTTTTCAGATACCAGAAGCCATAATACAACAAGCTGTGGCTGGACAGGTGTTAGGAGTGTTTGAGTCCTTCCTGATGTTGTGTTGCAAGAAAAGGAATGCAAAATGTTCCACCAAGCCACCAATGGTGTGAAACGATTTCCAACAGAAGTTGTGATAGAAATCCTGTCCAACTATGGTGTTACAACTATTCCAGGCACTTCAAACATGAAGACTACTCTTCTGCAAGTAGATGAAATGGAAATGATATCCAAGCACTTCATGTCCATTGCCACGCTACGAGAGAAAAAGGGATCATTCTGAAAAGGTGCAAGTGAGGAAATACATGTGTACAGTATTTGCACTCCAAACCATACCAACGTGCTGAAGAACCTCGAGGTAATGGCTGAAGATCAACAGGAAGATAGAGTTTCAAGGTAGCTTGTCCATTATATCAGTGTCGGTTCCTTTGATTTTGTACAAGAAGGAACGTGTTGTTGCCCGACAGAATTAAGTCCAGTTGAAACACATGAACAGTACCTCAATGCGGGGTAAGGCATACGACAAGTTGCATGACTTAGTTGGTACTTCCTTACTGTTCTGTTACGCAGTGATTAACACCAATCAAGTAATCGTATTGTTTTATACCCTGCTGCATACACACGCAAGCTGAACTTCAGACTGCAGGTAGCCCGATTTCGAGAGCGCATTTTTACTAAGGGTGTGCGCTAAGTTTCTGATCCTGAATGAAGTGTTACAACCTAACACAGGGCTTCTTACAAGGCATAAGCGTGCTTCAAAATTCTCACCTTGCCAGACTACAGGACACTGGCACATCTGACTGAGAACTTGACTTGTGCAATCGACATCTGTGAAAGTGAATAAACTAATTGGGAATATGACGTCCTGATACCTGTTTTTGAACCTTGTTAAAATGTCAGATCAAAAGGTGACGTCGGCCTGGAGTTGCTTTCCTGTGTTGACCGTGTGTCCCGCGATATGTCTGAGTCTGGTATGTTTCCCTGTTTAGCTACCAGTTACCATGGCAACTGGGGCATAAAAATGTCATTGTCCCTTCATCTGTTCGTAGACGAAATTTTCACTATCATGTAGAAATTGCCAACCAGCAAGTAAATTAATTAGCTCATGAATTAGCTCAGAATTAGCTCATGTTAGTCCTCGGTAAAAAATTCCAAAGTTCAACAGCTGACACGTCTATTGATCTCCACCAGACTTGATGTTGGCAATGGAAAGAGAATTAAGCATCACCCACTTACATGGAGGGTAGTGAGGGCGTGTTGTCAGGTAAGGTAAGATATTCCAGGGCATCTTTTATTAAATCATCATAATTGGACACTGTCAGACTATTGTTTTAAAGTACTGTGAAGGATGACATTAACTTTCTTTCTTTGAGAATATACCCCTGCAAGAGTACGGGAACGACCGTGGAGTGTTCGCCATAATGGTAGGGTGCATTTAAGTATTATGTGTATTATATGGTTATTGTAGTTATTATTCGTTACTTTATTGATTATTAGTTAACCGAGTAGTGGCATAAATCGATGACGGCTTCAATTAAATGTAACCTTATTTCTGCTAATGTATTGATATTATTTATTTGCAGTGTGCCCTATACGGGGTAAAAGATTTAAAATATGACTTCATGGTGGTGAGTGTTCGTTGTGTTTGGTAATGTCGTTGCCTGTCTCCAGGAATGTGCGAGACTAAAACCGTTTATAGTTTATAGTTTAAAACTAAAGGAAGCATTTTACATCAAAAGTTTGAAACCCAATTTAAACACACAAATTCAACATCTCAACACCTTTTTATTTTAGTCTTTGTTCTTTCCAGTGTCATACAGTACCAGGCACTTAGTAACGGTATTTGTATCAGACAGTACCAGGCAGACAAGGCACCTTGTTTTTTAACGGTATTGGTATCATTCTGTAACAGATACATTGTAACGGTTTTTGTATTATCTATTGTTGTCATTGGCTCGGCATGTTATCAATGGAACGTATAAATATAGCGCTATTTTCATTACTTTCATTAAACTGAAGATGGCATAAGATATGTCTTTGTCTTTGTCATGTCTTTTAAAAGTTGTTTCATGCTTTTTAAATTTATCATAATCACACCAAGCGTTTAGAGGTTCCAATGAGTAGAGTTCTCATCTGCATCGTATCAGTTGTAAAAAGATATGTGCTCAAAGTACCATCTTTTCTGATCATAAAGGATTTTGAACGAAATGTACATGAGCGACACATGTAACACCTAACTAAGAGAAAAGAAAAACGTAACAGGAAATTATCAACGTGGACAGAAGTTACTTCCTAAACAAAGAGGGTGCCACATCAGTTTCCAAGGATAACTTAAAGTCATGTTCTAGCAAAAATGCCAGACAAAAGAGAAAAAAAGTACAAATTAAAAAATTAAAAATTGTGACAAATAATGGCAACTCTCAATTTTGTGTTGTTAATTCGTAATACGTCATATAGGGCTTTAAATCATTCATTCGGTTGAAAAAGTTGGACCAAAGAAGAAGACCCAGAAATCAAGTGAGGGTATGAAAAGGAAACGGAATCTTACTCAGGAAGAAAAAGCGTGAGTACAGCGAAAAAGCAATCTCAGCAAAGTAGAAGTGGATACTGAACAGTGCTCGCAATTTCCCACTTTTGTTCTTTTTTCAGGAAGTGGTTCAGGCAACAATTCTTAATAATGAAATATGGGGAGACCAAGGAATCCCTAATAAAAAGAGTATTGAAAAATGAAAATAATAGTCTCTTTGTACCCCAGTTAACGCATAATTTTTTGACCAAATCCTTGTTATGTTCATTAGATGAAGGCGATGTGGCCGTCGCTTGTAGAAGTTTCGAAAACTCCAAGGTATGTGGTAAATACGGAAGTACTTACGTACACTGTCATGTTGATTTACGGTGTAGTGTAGACAGTTGAGAACTGCGGGAAAATTTAGTTTGTTAATGAAGCATGCAATCAAAAAGCGATTGACATCTGAATGTCACTCCCAAAATAGAGGGATTGTTGTAAATAAAGATACTATTTCACCCAAACAGTACGGTGATCAATAGCTAGGAAACGCGGGCATGCCCAAAGGCAGCCGGAAAATAGAAAAAGGTCGGATGCTGCCAAAATGAAGAAGGTTAAAAAGAAAATGAGGTTGAGAAAAAGAGTGAAAACCTTAAATAATCATTTTGGTGCTGAAAAGATGCATTCCGTGTGCTGACTAACAAGGGAAAACAAAATTACAAACATTAGAGAGGGCAACGGAATACATAGATTATCTACATACATACATACCTTCTTGAGGGAAGAATTTTTAATTTTTTAATGCAATAAACTTTACTAACTACTGCACAATAGTATATGACATTTTCTTTGTAAATTTTGCAATTTCTGTTGCCCAAGACAAAAATGGATGAGTTGAACTACCTGCTGTTTTTAAACGACGACAATGATCTCTTGCAGTTGAACAATTATGGGCAGATGATTTTCCAACTTCTGATGTCAGTTTTAATCAAATGGTCGCCGACTTTTCTCCAAATATTGCTGCACCATCGTTTTCTGCAGCAATATTTATATACTTTCCCGCATTCCCATGCCCATGACTTTTTAAGGCCTTAGGCCTAGGCCTTTTAAAACCTTACATCAGTGTTAGGCTACTATTACCCCTTTTGCAGGAAACAGGAACAGTGTTTCTTCTGAAGCATGAAGGAGGAAAAGGCAGAAAGATCTCTTTTTCTTTGCAAAAGGCCAAAACCTGGTGCTTTGCATGGTTTTAAGGTGTGCAGAACGCTTGACTCACGATACTATTCGCCCATAATGGCTGCTCAACTATTCTTTTCTATTGATGCTAGAGTACCTATTTCTAAAAAAACATAACTTGATGAACTATTAAAAAGGATCCTGCCAAAAACTGCATGCCTTATGACTCTGATGTCTTTTTAAAGAACTTGATTATATTCTTGGTGTTTCGTGAGAAATTTCAGTCTTGAATGTTTGATATGTAATGGTTGATGTGGCTAGTTAATTACTAATTAATAAAAAATCAGCACAGTAAGTTGTTGGATGGACGCTTTGCTTAATGGGCAAGAGAGCAAAAAATTATTTGGCTTAGTGACCAACTCCAAAATCTACTTGTCATGTATGCCTGGATAGGAGTTTTGTCAAGCCCTGTAGCTTAACCGACCAGGGCGGACATGCCAGCTGGAGTGATTCTGGCCACTGCACTACTATGTTTTAAAACTTGCATTCCAACGACACAAAAGAATTTCCAGTTACCTTCCTTAAGGTAGGTTTTGCTAATCATTGATTATTATTTTCTTGAATGGTGCATTTACTTTCAAATCATGCTTTCAATTTTCTTCAACAGTCAAATGTCCTGTATGCCGTGAAAAAAAATTAGTTATGCGTAGTATTACTATAAACCTTGAGGAAAAAGCAGAGGGCTTACAAGGGGTACAGGCAAACCGCCAAGATGAAGGGAAACTCTACGATCCGCTAGAAGCACAGCTAAAAAAGGGCAAGCCAAATCTGGATGTTGTGATCCAGCTGCAACAGTTGACCTCCAGGAAAATAAGGTCAACAATTGCAAAAACAGATACTGTAAATCAGATATCACCAACGCAGTAGCTGAGAAATTTCCATTTCTCGACCACGAAACAGCAGAAAGTAATAACTACGTATTACACCTAAAGCAACTATGAACTGATCAAAATATTCCACTAACATCTTGAGTCTTCAGTTACATGCAATTTGGGTAAATCAGTTAATTGTAAATATTAACACTTAATGGTACGTAGATCAATAAGAAGAAAATAGGTCATTATTTCTTGTCACGTTCTTGAAATGTATATTTGCAGATACTGGTAGAGATGCAGTTGATAACATCATGCACGGAAAAGGATTTTGTTACAAATTGGAAAGAATCAAAGGAGAGGCTGTTAATTTAGGAACACAGGGAATAACATGAAATCCCAGGTAAATCTATTTCCAAAATCACACTAATACATAACAATTCACAATTCAACATCGCCTACAAGAAAAGCCAGCTACTTCTATACACTTACCTAGAAGAACTTTTTCTTAGAATAACTCCAAAGAAAAAACCCCAGAAGTGTCCCAGCCTTGTTCATAAACTGTATGAATATATGGGAGTTAAAGCAACCACCAGGGTGATGGCAAGGAAAATGCCACAAAACAATGTGGTTTAATTAGCAAAGCAATGGCTGTACATGTGGGTCATAATAATCTGGTAGATTTATGTTCCTCTCCAATTTAAGAAATTCACCTGATTGGAAAACATAGTAACTGAATGCCAAGTTTGAAAGAAACCATTTCAAATCTGCCTCTAAGATACCTTCAAAAGTTACAACATTTACAGATGCGGCAACTCTCGCCACACATTGCAAATTTAAGGTTTTTCAACCAGAAATACACTGTTATATATTAAACTAAAATGAAATGAAATGAAACAAACTGTTTTTCAATATTCAACTTGTTGGCCTTACATTTTGTTACAGTTTCTTTATGTCACAGATGCTTTCAATTTAATTGTATCCTTTGGTTTGCCAGACTCAACGTAATTTCACACAAATTTATGCTAATAAATATAAACAAAGTTTGCTGTATAGCAATAAATCAGCGACAATGGCCACAGAAATTTGGAGCTCGTGATACACAAATGTGGTTTGGATTTCCAGAAAGATATAGAATTTTTTTCTAGTACACAATCCACGGGTACAACCTTGTGTTGGTCCTCTTCACCTGCAATTCTGAGGAGATGACGTGGCTTCTCAGACACCAGGAAAGGGTTACCAAAATCTAAAAGAATTCGCTTTATCACAGCAAAAACAGTTCTTGAGTTACTTTCATAGAGAAAATACTGTACAACAGCAATGAAGTTCTCTCCATCATTACAACTTCACGCAGATTTAAGTGTGTATTTTAGAAATGGGCGTTACCGCTGGATTTTGTGCCCTGAAGGCTCAGTTTATTCCTTGGGGCATTGACTTCGAGAGTGATCGAAAATTTTCGGTTTGACTCGGTTGAAAAAAGGTGAGATCTTTTAGAGGAAGACCCAGAAGCTAATACAAAGGGATGGAACAATAGCTCAATTAAGCTGCCCTGAGCCGCGAAGGTGTGAGCGTATCCTTTTGTTATAAATGTGTCAATGAAACTGCAGAGAATTATTACACTATATTATCCTGGAGCTTTGTGGATTACGTATTTCGCAAAACACTTTCAACTTTGGTATATATTTATCAAAACGGAGCATTTTGAGAGCTTCAAAAAGAGATCTTGAACGAGAAATTTTGATCACTGTAGGCCGAGATTCGACTTTTTTCGTAGAGCAACGGTTTCGAACTGCGTAGCTGACCACTGAGAGTATAACCATCTTTTCTGGCACGCGTTGTGTTTAAGCTTTAATACCGTATTTAAAAGGATTGCATCAGCCACTTGAACAATTTGAAGCTTTGATAGGAAAGCGTTCGGGGAGTCGGAAAAGCATAATTATAATGACCGATTGATCGGCAGTTTCGGTTTCCACCCGCCATGGCAGCGCCATGAAGAAGAAGGTTTCGCATGTTTTAAGCATACGTTAAGAAATAAGCTCATTCACAACTTGTTAGAATGATCTAAATTGTTCCATGAATCAAAACTTTTGTCTCCCATAGAACAAAAATTTTACTCTCTCCACACACAGCTTTTTATTCACCGACGAGGTGAATTTGCGTGTTTATTTCGCGCTCGTGATCCATGTCAAAATTAAGCTGTAGTATAATACCCGCTTGTTTTCATTAAGCGACTTATTTATTTGTCTGTTATTTAATTGCTGTGGTAAAGTGTGCAAAACTCCTTTGCCTTTTCAACCATTCCCCCGAGTCCATTTAAAGTTTGAATGTGAAAACAACAAAACAAAACCTAGCTTCTGTTATGCAAAATGGAGCCTATAAAACTGGATACAAGCTAAAACTGCAAAACACTCTCAGATTGCCGACTGCTGTTTGCTGTTGAGGACGATTTTCTATTTCTTCGATCGTACGCGTGCAATATGGAATTTACTATAGGCGAGACCATTGAAGCCGTCGACCAGTTTGGCGTGTGGACGACTGCCAGGATCATTGAGAAACGAGATGATTCCGTGGTTGTCACGTTTCCCCAGTGGAAGTCCGAGTGGGACCGAGAAATCTGATGCCAGCGAGGTGAGGAAGAAGACGATGGAAGAAGTGCTGATTCCACGTCATCTTGCCAATAACAAGGTAAATGGAAGCATATTAAACTCTCGGTTTTCAATTTTGATCGTTTTCCAATCGCGTTTTTCTGTACTTTTTCATAGTTGTTGTGTGCGTGACTTATTTTAACACCTCTTCTTATTCCTAGAGTCCAAATTTAAAAAAGCTTCTGGCAGGAGACACAGTTTATTTAGCCAGAAAAGATGTCACCGGTGTGCTTGTCTGATCCCATTCGAAAATTGGTAAGTTGGCGTGTTTTGTTTGGTTAAAACCCTGCTTTGCCTCACAGATTTCCATACATTTCTTCAAATGCTAGTAGAGAGAATTTGGGAAATATCAGCGCAGTGAAGATTATAGGTTGCTTTATTCAAATCACCTGAAAACAAATCTGGGCCACAATTCTCGAATGTATTATGACAAATCAATATTATTTTGGAAACTAACAAATTCTGACTCCTGGGTTTGTGGTTAGAAATAATTTATTTCTTGTTTTCTCTGATGTATACCGTATTTTCTCAATTTACTACCAGGGGCATTTATTTACAACTCAACCTTGTAGACCCAGCATTTATTTTACAAAGGTATTTTTTGTAGCCCTCATCACTCACATAAGAACAGTTTGAAATAAATGCCCGTGACCTGGAAAACCCAACATTCAGGGCCCTGCAATTAATAAAGGGAATACAGTAAATAATGTTATGACATTCAGGGTTGTATGAAAACTGTTGAAGAAATTTGGATGAACTTAAGCAGCTGTGGAGAAAGAGGTGCACTCCGCTCATATTTCTACTGCTTTTTCTGTTACTGGTAACTCCCCTTGTGTAAATAAAAAGATAGACAGATTACAAATCTACAAACAAGCTTTTATTGAAAAAGTTGATAATTTTTTTTTGTCCTCGGGTTACTGTGAAGCTGACTGATGCTACCATCCAGACTGTCAATGTGTGGGAGCTGGAGTCGTCAAGGAAAGAGGATGAGCACCAGGCAAACCCAAGGAAAAGGAAGAGAAAGGATGTGTCCAGCCTCAACCAAATGCAGCAGCAGCAGCAGCAGCAGCAGCCAGAACCTCAGCAACCAGCAGCTACTGGAAGTGGCTTTTTGGAATTTTGTTTCTATGTCATACCCAATGGCACCATAATCAGAGTTGGCTCATTTTATACTCTGGCCTTTTCTGGAAATTCAGTTTTTGTTTGTACTAGTATTTCAAGGCTGAACAATCATTTTATTTTTAAGTTTGTGCTTTGTTCATTTGACAATGAAAAGGTTGATGATTTACTTCAGGGTGTTGCTTGCAGCATAGAAGACCCTCAACAAATTTTATTGTGTTCAGAGGTTGTTTGTAACTCCAGAGTTAGAAATCTTGTGGATAAGATCATTTATGAGGGCTGGGAAAGGGTGTTAAGTTGTCAAAGGAGCAATATTGGGAATCTTTCTTACTTGTTAGACTTAAGAAAGAGCTGTTTAGCAAGTCAAATACGTCAAGGTGTATGGTCTGGAATATCACGCACGGCGACTCGTCCTGCACAGCCCATTAACCTTGGCATATTTGACCCTGTGCTCGACACTCAAATCTTTGGCCTTTCAAGTAAGAATCAATTTCAGCTGGTTTATAAGGGAAAAGACATTGCTAGGTTAGACACCTTGCTTGGTGCACTGTGGGATGTTAAGATTTTAGAGCCTACCAATCCTCAGTCTCATTTTAAGTATGTTTGTCAGGTCAAGCTGTTTGTGCACAAGTCATCTTTGAGCCTCCGTTTTAATTTTTTGTATTCCGAGTCAAATGTTCCATTTACAGTAACCTATAGGAGCATATGTATTTATTAGGCACTGTATTTGCTCGAATAACTTCTGACCCCTTCTATTAAAAGGTGCATCTACAATAATATTCACCACCCGTATCGAAAGGTCAAATGTATAATTGAGGTGCTGTGAGTTACATGTATTTGAATGGGAGGGAATGTTTGTTCAGGTTTTGCAGTTATTCACAGGATATACTGGATTTCTGTCTGTGTTTCTTGCAAATTGATCCTTGATTTTTTAATAAATGCCCTCTCAAAGAAGCTCAGTTTCTAATAAATGCCCTGGGTGATTATTCAAGGAAATGCAGTGTACATGTTGATTAATGATACCAGTAGACTTAGAACAGTAGCTTTGGATGGCAAGCAGTGTGAGAGTTTTCAATTTGATTTTTTAACAGTTTATGATTCAAAAAAGTTTCAACTTTTGGGTATGAAGTGGGCTGACACAGTTTTCTGTGTATTGATTCATATCTAGCTTTGTTTATAGTTTTCCATGACCATTCATTTGTTTTTGTTTATTTTTTTCAATTTGTGCAAGCTTGTGCTTGAAATTTCAACAAAACTTAACATTTACACTTAGAAGTGTGGTTTGTATGTTCAAAAATAGATTTTTTTCAAAATAGTACACGTACAGTAGAAGTTCCCCGAGCCGACACCATCTGTGAAACAGGAAAAAATGTGTGCAGTTAAATCTGGTCATTTGTTGGAATACGTGGAGTGTTAAAATAGGGTTACAAGTTTGTCTGCTCTGGGAACTTTGACTGTAAAGCAATTTTGCTGTTACAAAATAAAGGAAACGTTCATCTTTAAACGTTCTTACTTGTTATTTCAACTGTTATATCAGCATGATGTCTACATATTTAATATCTGAATGCTTGAAAATAAATAAACACTGTAATTCTTGCAACAAAATGCTTGATTGATGTTGTGTTTTGAAGCTGAACAGAAGGGATTTGTTCAATTAAATAATAATAATAATCATAATAATAATTGACCACTCCCGGCCATGAGGGGCTTTTCAGGGACAATGACAGAAATAAGCCAAATAAACATATTAATAGCTTTAAGAACCCCAACTGACGGGAGGCAAACGAGCTGGCTATTTACAAGTGTGACTGAGGAGTCAAACTTGGGTCTTCCGAGAACAACCAGGGTTTGTACCCTTTTTCAGAAACAATTTTCCAGGACTTTTCCATGACTTTTTCAGGACTCAGATAGATTTTTCCAGAACTCCCAAATGCACAATAATTGAAGCAATAATCCCTTACAAAAATAATACTGCAGAAATATGTTTTAAAAGAAAACTTTATTACAAGAGTTTAAAGAATTCCAGTCCTGGAAAATGCCAGAATAAAATTCCAGGATTTCCAGGGCCCGTACGAACCCTGAACAACTCCATCTTGGGCTCAGAACAAGAAAAGCCTGAGGGGCATTAGACGCTGCCTTTGTTCTCCCTCCCCTTGGGGTGCAATATATATTACAGTCACTCAAGATATGAGCCCAAGTGGTGCAGCGGAAGTCTGCGACAAATATTTGTTTGGCCAAGTGAAAGCCAGGAGACTGGGTGACCGACAAAAAAAGAAAAAACAGAGCACAAAAAGGGTATTACAACCCTGTCCTAATAGCGGGTAAGAAGAAATTAAATTACACCACTTAAACAACAGGACACTTGTTGCATGTCCTGTCACTCCAGGGCCATTACAGACTTATTCTCCCTCTAAGAGAGATGAGGTTTATTACAAAATCTGATAACTAATCAGTAATGGGAAGGATAATAAAAAGGACAGTCGACCAGTCAAACCAGTAATAAGGAGACAATCGTTTGGCAAAATTTTATAACTTTTGTTATAACAGTGATGAAATTCTTATATGCAGTCAAATCACTTTACTACAGACGTCAAAGGGACAGAACAATGTAATAATGGTAAGAGAGCTATTTGACATCCACAATTCACAGTTGTCATCTGTTGTCATTAATTCAGTATATGTAATGTGCTATATTATATCAGGTCAGCCAATTGAATAAAAAATGCCTTAAGCCAATAAAATTTTTATCTTCTCTCAGTTTTATTTCAAGTGTATGCCCATGGGTATATGGTAGCCACACACTTGGTTGATTGAGCTGGAACTATCAATCTGCCCTTAAAAACAGGCCGAAAGGGATGGGAAGTGCACTTGGTGGCATGTAAAATCTTAGACACACAACTGATCAAAAAGTTTTTCCTTGACTTATTCTCTCCAGTAATAGGATCACAGGTGCCAAACAGACCAGGGCTTTGGATTTTATCTTCAGTGGCAATATTCTATATATGTATTACTGCCTTATGGATGCTATAAGATAATGGAGTAAGAGAGAAAACAAATTCCGGTGCTTTTTGGAGGCAGTTTTAGTAACTGCATGGCACAAGCATAATCCTATTTTAAAACATGAGCATAATCGCTACATAATATTATAATGTGTGGATATTTTTATCATACTTGTGTCAAACAGTTGATGAAATCTATTGTTTGAAACTGGTTTGTGATTGATGCAAATAATTTATTTTCAGTTACGTGGACACCGACTGTGAAGTGACATGGCAAGCTTATCATTCTGTGTTCACACATATACCACAAATTTCTGATAACCCCCCTACTTAAAAGCCTTCCTGTAAAAAAGCCCCCCCCCCCACCCCAAATCTCCGAACCAAATATCCTTCTGATAATATTTAGCCCTTCCAAACATAAGCCCATGGACTGTTAGGGTTAGTTGTTTTAGGCTATTATCTCAGTATATTGTCAAGCTCAAACCCAGAATCGAAAATTTTAAACCCAAAAAAATCCTTCGATCATCCCCATCACTTGAAATCCGGGGTAACCCCCCCTGGGGCTTAACATCAGAATTTTACGGTATTGACAAAATTTGAACTAGGCAAATCAGAAGTATTTTTTTGCCCATCCTTATACAGTAGAATCCTGATAATTTTCTCGAACCCTCGGTTTTTTGAAACTCCTGATAATTCAAACCGAAACTGATTTCCCCTCACCAGTCAAACACTGTAATTTTACCCCCGATTTTTCGAACCCCTCGATAATTCGAACCAATTTCCTTTTCCCCAGGAGGTTCGAAAAATCGGGATTCCACTCTACCTACAAGTTCTCATAAACTTGAAACTATCAGTTGTTAAAATAATAGATGTTTTATTTACAGTCAAATTTGTATATTCCAATGTTAAAAAAAACTGTTCAAAAACCAAAAAGGATATTTCCTATTTACAATTTGAAATTCATTTGATTGACAGCAGTAAAAATAATTGGTAAATTATGTTTACTGCTTTAACAGTGACTTTAATAAGCCTTTCAATAACATGCAAACTCTAAAGTTCTTGACTCAACGAATGGTTACAGGTTTTTTTGGGTAGGTTTCGGCTTTCATAGTCCATTGGTTGTCGACTAATATATCATTGACAGCAGTTTTAAACCATTAATGCTAGTTGGGGTTTTAAGGTCATGAGTGTGCATGTTACTGAAAGGTGCAGTAAGGATATCTGAAGGGAACGTTGTACTTTTTGCACCTAATTCATTCTCGTGAAGGCAAAAGTCACAGTTTGTAATTGGGACTCTTCATTATTTTTGGACTCTTTTGCTTGGCTCCATTTCTCAGTCTTTTGTTTGAAGTCAGTTATACCAATATCCTTGAATTTCGTCTTCTCTTCAACAGTCATGATCCTCCACTTCTCTGATACCATGGCATTAATGTCCTTCAAATTTTTCTCTCGATGTTCTTTAGCAATATGTTTGTATTCCTCTTTAAGGAATGTAACATAACCATTTGCTGGACGTTTTGGTTCTTGTTTGGGTACGTTATCGCAGTCGTTTTCTTCAACTTGCGATAATTTGCGCTTTTGCCGTAACGCTTTCTTTAAATCTCTATGCGCACTTCTTTTCTGATTGCTGAGCTCACTCTGTTTCACAGGCTTGGCTTGCAGTAAGGAGCTTGCTGGGGCATTATCCAAGTTTGTTAAATTTAACTTGTATTCATTAATGTCTGCAATGGCTTTGTCTTTGTCTGATTGGAGAACAAAGAGCTTTGATACTATCAGCCACTTGTGTCGGCAAGCATGAATGATTGGCTTGCTTATTTTTTTGATGTCTTTATCAAGCTCCCTTTGAGACGTGATCATGATTAAATTGGCATCCAGAACTTTGGTTATGTCTTTATTAAAGACCTTCCCCCCATTATGCAAGATAACAGGAGTTAGCTGTTCAGCATTGCTAATCCCAGTTCTATCTTTTTCATTCAGTCGGCCGGAGATTGCAAATATTAAACCATTCAAGACTTGAGGCACTGCCTCTTGAAGGTTGGAGATTTCAACCAAAATGGGTCGTTCTTTTCCAGTAACCGAACTTTTACTCGCTTTTTTGTCGGTGTCAATTTGCACACCATAGCTTTTGTCGACTTGCCTTCTCTTTCAATGAAAACTGTATCCCCTCTTTTGTAGTTTGAAGTTGGTGGCTGTGAAGGACAGTCTGTCTGCTCTGAAACAGGACTGGCCTCTGCAAGTTGAATGGTTTGCTGTGCTGCCTGGTCTGTGGAAGATGGTGGCTGTAAAGGACAATCTGTCTGCTCTGAAACAGGACTGGCCTCTGCAAGTTGAACGGTTTGCTGTGCTGCCTGGTCTGTGGAAGATGGTGGCTGTGAAGGACAATCTGTCTGCTCTGAAACAGGACTGGCTTCTGCAAGTTGAATAGTTTGCTGTGCTGCCTGGTCTGTGGAAGATGGTGGCTGTGAAGGGCAATCTGTCTGCTCTGAAACAGGACTGGCCTCTGCAAGTTGAATAGTTTGCTCAGTAGAAGGTGGTGGATTGCCAACAGCACCTATTTCTGCAGTGTAGTCCAGCCCGTCTTCCTCAAACTTCTTTTTCACATATTGGTCATAAGCTTCCTGGACAGCAGCTGGGCACTTGGCTAAACATCTTCGTAGGAACCTGTAGTACCATCTGAATAGAGTAATGATTGGATCTTGACACTTCCAGCCTCCACCTCTAGCCGAGTGTCCAAAATACAAGCACTGGTGCAGGTAGTGTGTTCTCTCGCCGCCTTCGGTGCCACCCCGGAACAGCGAATGAAAAGGTAACTCTCTAAGCATCTGAGGGAATACATCAACTCGTTTCATTAAGTATGGGTAAAGCTTTGAGGAACCATATCTTAACAATGTCAAAGCATGATACAGATCAGCAAGTTCCACATATTTTTGGATTTCTTCCTCGGTAAGTCCAAATCTGTAATCTTTAGGGTCTAACGAACCGTGCGCTGAACCTGGCTTCAGCCTGTTTGCATAATTCCTTGGATCTTCATCCAGCCGTTCAAGTTCATGCAACTCCCAGTGCACCCTCCAAATCATTGTTTCTAATTCATACTCTGAAATTTGGGGAGTGGGCCACTTGAGTTGATCCCTCAGTTTTTCTGGCAAATCAAACAGGACCTCCTTGCTTGCAACATTGTCCAAAATTTGTGAATACTGATTGTCTGTAAAGTGATTGGCAGGAGCTGAAATTGTCTCTGCATGATTTACGTTGAGAGTGACCTGCTCTAACTTCTTCCCCTCGAAATGTAATTGAAATGTTCCATTTCTAACTCCTCGTGCATTAATGTTTGCAAGAAAATGTCCCAATGTTTGATCCTTTGCAGCTGGTCCCATGCTTGGTTGACTTTCCAAGTTCAGGCACGACATGCAGCAGTCAAAAACCATATGCTCAGTTAATTGGCAAAAACAATGATTGCCGTCAGGAATGTAGTGTGAGGTGGGAAGTGATGGCAGTAGGGATTCGGGGTGCTCTCTTTCAATTTTTCTGCTAATTTCGGAACGTAGTCCTGACTGGCAGCCCACCTCACATCTGGTTTGTTTGGTTTCATAGTTATACATGTTAAATGCATCATCACTTGTCGGATCCAAACCACCGCCTAATAAATTGTCAGAAAATTTGGCATCAGCAGACAAGTAAACCTTGTGCCCTTTGTCCAGCATTGATTCTAGCCATTTGTTCAAGCTTCCTTCTTTTCCAGGATCTCCAAGGTTGAGTTCAAGATTCAGCCTTGAGTCTTTTCCACAAAATATGGCTATTGGCCAGTACTCTTCATGACTGTGGTATGCTACACCGTTGAACATGGGCTCATCATTTAGAGTGTTTAATGTCAGAGCAACAGAGTCCTTCCCACCAAAATTTCGTCCATCACCATAAATCTTCCACCACTCATTTTCGGGTAGCCACCAGTAGAGATATAGCAAAGTCTCACGCAGTCGTTCAGGATTGATCTGCCAACCAGAATGAGTCCTTTTAGGTTTCCAAACAACCTCAAATTCTTTGTTGTACTTGGCTTTGACAATGTTGACCTTTCTTTCAGAATCCAGAAAACCTGGCAACTTTCTTCTTAAGGCACGAACAATTTCAGTGGCACTTGTAGTGTCGTGCAGATTCTGCAATGATTGTATCATATACAGACATCCTTTTTTGAGGATCATGTGCTTGCTTTGCCAAAGCCAAAATATCCTGCGGCAAAAGTGAGCCATCCCAGTCTTCATCTTGTTCCAGTGATTTTGGAGGGCTATTCACAGAGTGTGCCAGTGAAGAAAGAAAATCTTGCTTGCTCCCATGATGTATGGTCTTTGCTAATCGTGCAAGTTCTTCTTTCTGCTGGCTTAATCTTCGATCTACAGCTCTTGACTTGTATCGTCGCCCTTTCGGTTGTTGTTGTCTTTGAATGCTTTCCTGTATTTGGAGAAGGGTTTCAGTTGAGATAGTTTTGGGCTTGGCTGTTAATGCTGATTTCAACAGGGTCTGATTGGACGGTGGGGTGGTCGATGTGACAGTGGTGCTTGAATTGCCAGTACGTGTAGGTAGTGGGTCAGGGTCAGGGTCGGGGTCAGGGAAACTGACTTCAGTTGCTTGTTGATGTGCAGGTTCAGGGAGTTCAGATGTGGTAGATGCACAATTCACAAGTATGTCTGTCAACTGGCAACGCAAGTCTCTTGCAGTTGTGACTTCTTCTCCTTGCCTCGAACTAGTGCAAGCAAATAGTACCAGT
Organism: Siderastrea radians; assembly: GCA_964017195.1. Lineage (NCBI taxonomy): Eukaryota > Metazoa > Cnidaria > Anthozoa > Scleractinia > Rhizangiidae > Siderastrea > Siderastrea radians. The sequence continues at coordinate 37,789,411 of OZ024890.1, forward strand.
ATTGCAGCTTTGCATGACATGTGGGTGCGAACTTTGGTTCCACTTTTGAAGAGATACTCATCTTCTAAACCTTAAGAGTACAAAAAACAAATTTGGACGATAGATTATCAGACTGGTGATATGTCTCAATTTTAATAAGTATAGTAGAATCTCAATGTGCAGTTCCAGAAAAAATCCATACCCACCCCATGGAAGGTCATCAGAAATTCCTAGGGGGAGGGGGTCTTCAAAGCCCAAATTTTAGAAGCAAAGCATGAAACTAAACTGGAATTTCATGAGGGGAGGAGGGGTGCAAAACAAAAACCTTCTGTTGGGGGAGCATGGATATAATCTGGATTTACACAATAATTCAAACCATTGTATATAGAACATTATGAATCACCTTAAGTCCAAGTACATTGTAATACAGTTTGTGATACATGTGGGGAGAGGTTCAAGTTCTCACGGTCCAAGGTACTGAGATTCGACTGCATGTGACCTGGGTATAACCAAGGACTGGTTATAGCCCCCCTCCCCGGGGGTGCTCATCCTACCTTTTAGGGGTCGAAAAAGGTTAGGCTGTCAGGAAATAGTGGTCTAGTATACATGTTTTCTTGGCTAACTCCTTATTTCACTTAGAGGGTTTGCATATTAGTGAAAATAATTGTTAAAAAGTGCAAACACGAGTGGAAAACTATCATGCAAACACAAGCCAAGTGCAAGTGTTAGTTTGCCTGTGAGTTTTCAAGGTAGTCGCACATGGGCCAAAGGTAACCCCCAGCAGTGTGCTGCCGGTACCCATTTATACACCTGGATGGAGAGAGATAATGTGGGGTAAAGTTTCTTTTCTAAGAAACAAGATGGCATGTGTGCTTGCATTTGTGTTTGCACTGCACACGTGAACTAGCCTTCAGTGTAGCTACACAAGGTATATATGTATTACGCTTTCTTGTCATACTGACAAGTGTAATAATTACAACTAAGAAAATGTATATTAAAAATCCTTATTTTGTCGGTTTTTCACACTGCAGATGCCTTCATTATGTTCTGCCACAAACTAAACTGAACATGTGGTGCATAATAAACACAAAAATCAAATGATGGCTATAATAAGAACAGTTTTGAAATACACCTCATTGGATGTTTAATGGGAAAAACATGAAAGGCAGAAGAAGGCTTCCTTGCATTTCTGTTTGTATTAACCAGGAGTTCGCTAAACAGAATCTACCGCTTGTATAGATTTGAAATGGTATGTATTTTTATCACGTTACTTTCATGGCAGTCTATTTCAATAAATTCATACTCCAAACACTGACATCTTAATTGTCAATTTGCCTCATCTTCAGTTCGATTGATCATTGTGTCCTTTGAAAAAGATTACAAACTATGTCTTACCGTGCTTTTCTAGCAGCTGATCCAGATCTTTGTATCCCTTTTTCTTTACATGTATTTTTACTCCCAGAACAAAGAGAAGTGACTCATCGATTTCGAAGTACTTCTTGTCGCCTATCAAGATCGGCTTGAAGTTTTCAGGCCACGTTCTTTGGTCTGAAGAGTCATCCACTGTCACCATACTGCTGATCCTTCAGTTTTCCCGACATATCAAACTACACAGGCGTTTATAGCAGGGGATCATAGAATCTAACAAATTTTCTTATAGCTTTCGGTCCCAGCTGATATTTTGATTTTAAATATTGCGATCGCGTGTGACGACTAACGTGTCAAGTTGCCATGTCAACGTGGAGAACAGACCAATGAGGTACTGGCCGGTCTCCGCGGATCGTTTCCGGTCTTGTTCGATATGCAGTCACGTAACAAAAACGCGGGCAACAATCGAAGGTTTCTTTATAAAACAAATATTTCAAACAAAGCAAAGCGAGTTCAAACGAAAACATAAACAGAGATAAATCAAGGGAAAGAGTACAGCGCTAAGACCGCATTCTAATACATCGCGCTGTCTCTTTTTACACGCATTCACCGCTTGTGTTCTTTAATATTTTTATCGAAGAGAGAGTTCGTTGTTGCAGGTACTTTATAAATCTGTAGGTTTACATTCAGAAATGCCTTATAAAAGCGAAAATATTTCCAGACAAGCGAGTAGCGAAGAAATTGATACTGCTAGAGATGAAGGATTTACAAATAAGCTTTATCTGCGAATTTATGTGGTTTAGTTTTGTTTACTTTGTAATACTGTGCATGACCGAAAATGAATATTTTAGCGCAGTGTCGGCCGCTTTGTAAGCATCCCTGGGGATTTTAACAGGCAAGTTGCAGCGTCTTTTGATGAAATGTAATACACATCAAGTAACAATAGGGATTAAAAAATCGATCAAGCAGCAAATTTGAAACAAAGGGAAGATGTCTCACCTACATCAAAGCGTTTGCGCTCTTCGGAAATAGATGCGTCTTCGGCAAGTAATCGACAATGAGCAAGAACAATAGGATGAATATATGAATACTTAACGACCCCAAAATTTGGGGTACACACTTAAATCGGCGTGAAGTTGTAATGATTGTGTTCAATTAGAACTGCACATCCACAGTGTTTTTTCATTTTTTCACACATTCTTGAATAAATGATGTGACCATTAACAATGACACACTTAGCTTCCTGAAAGACAGGTATGCCAATATGATTTAAGTCAGGTAACGATGACGCTCGTTCATAAATATTTTTTTGACTGTCCACCTCCTTAGAGCTCCAGCAATTTGACAGTTTGAGGCTGTTTTCACATTACGCATTACTCCTAGAATAGAATGTAGAATACGCAATTCAGCTCTATGAGCTGCAAAGTATTTTAATAAAGTACCTACCTACCTACCCACCTACCTATCTCCAAAAAGCATTTTCTCCACAAATAATTGTATTTTCTTGTCAGGAATTAAATGGCAGTTAGCTCTAAGGCTATTTTGCGCATACAGCATCCAGATAAGCTGCCGACATTGATTCCCCGTTCCATGAACGCTTTCAAGTAAGGCTCCATTCAAATCCTCAAATGGAAAGCAGGACCATGCCTAAAGTGGTCCCCAAGATTGCACGTGTGTTACAAGGTGAGCCCCAACATTGTGAACATTGAGACTGCAGTTGCCATCTCCATCAAGAACTTGGTGATCCTTGTAAAATGTGGATAAAAGTTCTTTAGCTAAAGCTAGCAAGTCTGGTGTTATGTTATCACCAAGCAATACGTAGACACCTTCCACCAAGCAAGCAAAATGTTCAAGGTACCTCTGAGGTAAGATGTTAATTAGGCACGGTACTGAGTAATAAAGTAGCCATGCTTGAAGTTCAGATGCCTTAAAATAGGCGCGGCTTGTTTCCAGTTGTCTAGGAAGTCTCTGAATAAAGTCAGGCGGCTTCATGTCTTTTAGTCTTTTGTCAATAGCTTTTGTTTTATTACCAATAAACCAGGGCTTTTTATATTTCGATGGAGACAACCAGAGGTTGAGCAATTGTGTTGTTACTCCCAGTAACACACCATACATATAGTCTGGGACTATGCCAAGCACAAGGTCGAACCAAGGGAGCTTTGCCAGTGGAGTAAAATCATAAAACCCTTTCACTCTCGTGTTATTTTCCACTGCAGACAAGGCATTCTCCAACACACTGCTACTGGTTCGTAATATAGCAGGTGGATCTCGAAAAGGATAGCTCCGCACATGTCCTTTCCCTTGCTTTGTAGTGAAACCTTCTTCTTCACAAGTAATGCAACCACCAACACCATTGTGGTGACTCATAGACAGAAGGTAAGCCTTTCCTTGCAAGCCAGTGGTTCCTAATGAAAGCATCAGCTTTGGTTGAAACTAGTTCATGATAGTAACGCCTTCATGTTTTAAAGCAACAAGGTCATCAGTAAACACTTCAAAAAAAGTTGAAAACCTTGGCTTTCCCTTCCCCTGCCAGAGACCCCAGAGAATCATATTTTTCTTTGCAAACCTTTCTTCTGGCGGAAGTTCATTAATGGCAAGAAAAAATGGCCATATATTGACCTTTGAAGACTTGTACAAAGGAATACCGTCTGTATTGAAAAGCAAGGTTAAGTGATCTTCATTGGTAAGAAATCCTCCATTTTGCTTAAACTTTTTGTACTCTGATCCATCAACAATGTCTCTGATATTTGAACAACTTGGTAATTTTTTGTACTACTGGATTTTTGTCCAAATACCATCGCGTTCCAGAAGTTTTCTTAACTGCTGCTCTATAGAAACTGTCACAAAATACAAGTTTCTCTGCTTCTTGGCCTGATTTTGTAAATTACCACGATAGCGTAAGCCTGTACATTGTTTTCCTTCACTGTCAGTTGTGCTACATTGGTAAATGTTTTCATCTGTTGGAGAGATGGAAAAACACTTTTCACAATAATCATAGATATTTGTCACACATTTACCAAGTGTTTCTTTTATTTCACTGAGAGTCACGGAGAGTGCAGATTGTTATCCTCTGGGACAATTAGTTTCAGAAGATCCAAAAGGTCAACAGAAGCAGAGCCATTCAATTTGTTTGGCTATGTATGAGAGAATGAGTACACTCAGCTTTTCCTTTTCAGTGAATTCCTTCACAGAGTCCCTGGGTTTTGTTTCTAAATTATCTTCAGGATCTTCTGAGTCTGAATATTCACTAGATGATGCCTCTGTTTCAGATGAACTGTAATCATTGTTGCTTGAGGAAGAGTCAGTGTCTGAATTTAATGAATCATCCACGCTAAAAATTTTTGTGTCATTTCCTAGTGAACTTTCAGAGTCTTGGCCATAATTAAAATTCTCATTGCTATCGGAAGCTGTGTCTTGTCGGGATGTTTCAAAAGGTTCAGCTAGTTCTTTTTGCCCGTTTAGGACATCTCCAATGTTTTCTTCTGTGAAAGACTTGGTAAGGCTGGAAGAAAATCCTTCCGCATCAGGCACTGGTGCTTCTTCACCTGCAATTGAGCTACTATCAAAGTTGGAAAGTGAATCTTCCTGAAAATACGATTTTGAAGAGCACTGTTCATTAACAAACGAGCCATCAGCAGAACGTTTCCTTCTCCATAATGTCGTTTGTGAATCAAGGTTTTGCTTGTTTCCTTGTTCAAGAAGATTCGTTTTTCCATGTGTTGTAACCAAATGCGAGATAATTCGCTGCTTAGAAGACAGAAGATTCCAGCACAAACTGCACTTCCACTTTAATACACCATCACCTGGCATGACGCAGTCGAAATATTGATGACTAACATGAACAGAACTCATATGCAAATCAAGGTTTCTCTTGGACGCGAGTAACTTGCCACAAGTCTCACACAACCATTTCTCCTCATCTCCTCCTGTGCCTCCTCGCAATCTCAAAAGCGGTGGTGCCATTTCTGGGGTAGATCCAAAAGCCCGAGCATTCTTCTTACTACTTTCACGAGCAAGCTGGCCTTTTAAACGGTCGAACAAAACTCAGTCGAAGTTATTAACAGAGCACTTGTTACGAAAGCAGAAAGATGTTATGGCGGCGTTAAACATCAACACATGATGAATTACTTTCGTATTCTTAACGTTCACCTTATTAAGGAAATGTTACGCTGAATCAAACACGGGAACAGCCATTCTTGGTTCGATGCTTTCATGTCCATCGATGTGACAATGGAGGTACCGATTCAGCAAATAATGAGGTTCCCAACAGTTTGATGGCGAACAAAATGCTTGCAGATATAAAATGACATTGGGAAATGTTTCAAAAAATAGTTTGTTGCGGATAAGCAATATTTCATTTTCCAGAGAATCAGTAATAGTTCTGTCCATAAAACTTTTACTAAGAGCCCCCATGATGTTTTCAAACAAGCACAGTCACTTAATTAGACTTTGACCTTGTTCCCAGGTACTTTGCTCATTGATGTCTTACGGCACGTTACCCAGTAAACAAACATGGCGAAATCATGTCAATGAGAAACTTCACTGAGGAATTTTAACACGATGTCTTATTCTTGTTTTCGAGGCAGTGTTGTTCCCAAAACAAGATGAAGAATCAAGGACAAAATGATTTCTCAACAACGACGAAACAACAAGAATTTCACAAGTTTTCGGCAACACATTGATCGGTAAACATTGAAGCAACAAGAATTTCACGTTTTAATTGTCAGCCAATCCAAAGTTGTGATGTTCACTTCACACTTTGAAGCACACCGCCTCACAAATAGGATCAAAAGTTCCGCCAGATTTGAAATTTGAATGGACGCATTCCTGATCTGCGTGGTTATTCACTTCCCCACGTGTACGACGCGATCGTTGTCATTTTCATCTCTCTCTTGATCTTCGTCTTTTAAGTTCAGATTGTTGTTTGAAACATGTCAAAAGACACCAGATACCTGTTATTGATTGGGGCTCATGGGGATTTGAGGTCCAGAGTTCCCTGAAGATCATAGTTAAAAATCCTGACATAAAAGAAGGAGATGAATGTTCACTGCAAAGGAAGGATCCAGCGACCAAGAGGGCGATGCTGTTTCATGGAAAAGTTCTGGCAGTATTCGGTCAGTTTATTCACGCAGTGATTCTCTATGATCAAGATATGCTTGTAGTGCAACGACTGCAATCCAGTTTGCATATTTTGTTTGTGATCAGGATCATTGTTACCTTGAAGTTAAAGGGACACTGTCACCAATATTTACGATAACTTTGAAAAGCTCAAAGACATATTCTAATCAGCGGTTACTTTTGAAACTATTCTACCAGTTCTCTGAGACTATAATTGTGTTTGGCTGCAGATCGCTAGGATGGGAATGGTGGCAATTTGAGAACAACATGTTGTTTCGTGGAAGAATCACCAGTAACTCACTAGGGTCTGTTCTTCCTTTGAGAAATCATTATGATTTCCTTCGCTTGACATTCTAGGAGTATTCTGTGTATGTGAAAAAGCATTTAATTTAAATTTCAGCACATTTTTTACCCCAAACCATAAAAATCCCTGTGACAGTAGTGTCCCTTTAATTGTCTTCAATTGAAGGACCCGGTGGAAAAAGGGCGTAAGTGATGATTGCAGGTTGGAAATCTTAATTGCTGCTATTTAGCTGAACGTTGGCACACAGGGTGGTTTTCCTGTAAGGAAGATTGTTGTGCAGTTATTTCTTGACCTGAGAGCTTCAATTTGAAGAATTAGCGCATTACTTTTGCTTAAAACTGACACAAAGAAAAACACAGGACCACGGATTGTAGGTTGAATTCCTTTGTTTTAGTTCAGGCAGAGAACAAAAGAAATCTTTCACGCATCACTTGAGCGAGTTCAGTTTCCTCAAGGCTGCCCGTATCTGACCCTCAGTCACATGTGTATGTTTTGCTGGTTTTTCTGGATCTACTTTAATTTCCAATTTGCACACCAAAGAAAACCCTGAAAGTGAAGAGATAAAAATTCAGCAAACAAAAATATTAACAGGTGAAGTAACATAATAAAATGACAGGTCCTGACAGCGCTTAAAGTGAACAAATGGTTTCAGGTTAGCTGTACATGGATTTGGTTGGTAATGGATGCACAATTAAGTGAATTAATTGACTCATGGTGACACGAAGCACGCATTTATCTCTCAAAAAATATTTAGCTCTCTTTACCAAATGGTAAACGGATCAGCATGCACTATTGAGTTATGGATGCATGTGGCAGGTTGCTTGTAAGCACGAAAGAAGTGTAAGAGTCATTTGAGGCGATAGCCAAAAGAATCTCTAGCTTCTTAATTGAGTGCTAAGCCAACCTCCCAAGTACGTCCATAACTCAATAGTCCACGCTGATCTGTTTACCATCCATTTTGTAACATAACTTTGCCGGGTAGTTATCTTTTCTGAAACACAACTGCACATGGGCATGCGAAGATCTCCTGACGTCTGTTTTAAGGTGTTTCGATACAGTTTTTTTGGGACCATACCTAAGTTTTTGAATCGGCTCTTAGACAGTCTTCTCCTTGTCAGATCAACGTGAAATTTGCAATACTTGTTGGTTTTGGATTGAACTTTAGCGTGGTTTACATTTTGTAAAAATCGATATTTCCATGACAACGATAAACAAAAATCCTCGAAAACAGTAAAATTGAAATTTTGCACGATCCAGCTTTCGCTTCGAAAAGAGAATACCAGCGTCTTAAACTGTGGTGTATGGCAAACAAAATATACAAGAACAAAAAAATTCTGTATGTTTGTTTTGAAGTAAATCACAAAAACATTTTCAACCTTAGTTTTTGCCTAGTAATAGTAAATGTACCGAAAAATAATCAACGCTTTGATGAAATGGCTAGTAAATACTGTTAAAATGTGCCTTTGACCTACTATTTTACGCCTAGAAAGTTTTGTTGAAACTGGTGTTCGCGATCTCGAGAACGACTTGTTTTTCTAAGATCATTCGCGTAATAATTTTGCGGTAATTTTTTATTTTGAGCGCTTTTGCGAAAATCTTAAAAACGGTTTGATAGATTTTTTTAAACATTAACCATGCGTGCTTGACGATGTGACCAATTTTAGTTTTGAGTCTTATTAACATTGATTCACTGGAACACTTTTAGATTTAACGTTAAAGAGGATGTATAAACCGACGGAGAAGGTTGCGTTACAAATTCACAGTTGGCAAGTGGATGCTAATATATTCAAAGTAATGCGTTATTCATTGCTTCGTGATTTTTATCTGGTTTCTTTGTTCTTTGTTGCACTGTAGATTACAACGAAAAGTAAAAATCACGGAGGAATGCATTGGGCATTACTTCAGGTGATGTCTCATCCACTAGTCCACTCCCTGCAGACCTGCCTCAACCCCAAGATGCTTACCACGGTTACCCTGCCTCCTGTGCAAATTATGAAGAGTCCACAAGTTTTACAAATTTACCAAGGAGAAAGGGTAATGATGTTCATCTTGGTGAGGTCAATGACATTTGCAATGTGGCAACTGAATCTTGCAATAATTCAGTTACTTGTGGTGATATAAACAACCAATGTGAAGACTCCATATTTTTTGCAATGAACCAAGAACACTTTGAAAATACAAAGTCATGCAAACTCCTGGATATAGATACGGGAGCTGCAGATCAAAACATCTCTGAAGGAATCCAAGAGAAAGATGAAATGGACAAATGTTTGCCTGATACTTTTGACTTTTGTGACTCAGAGTTACTCAGTGACATAGTCACAGACTATATCCAAGTCTTTGAATCACAAAATTCTGAGGGACGTGACAAAGAAAGTTCTACCTCAACGGAAAAATGCCTTCTCTACAAAAATTCACAAGTGACATTAGAAGAGAGTATGTTGCTGATTAGTTCATTTGTTCTGAGACACAAACTTTCTAATGTGGCCACAGAAGACTTGCTACACCTTGTGTCACTGCATTGTCCACAGGACAATAACTGTACAAAGGACATGAAGGACTTCTGCAAATTCTTTCAAAGTCTGAACAATTTTATGCGTAAGCATTTCTATTGCCCCTCCAGTGCATGCAAAGCCTATATTGGGACAGATATACCTCCTAACGGTAAAACATGCAACATGTGTATGGGTGAGCTATCGCAGGAGACATTCTTCTTGGAACTTCCCATTGAAGAGCAGCTGAAAGGAGTTCTTTCAAGTAGGTAGTTTACATGTATTTGATTTGTAAAGTTTTTATGATTTTATGATTGAAGTTATTTACCAACCTGTCATTCTTGGCCCTGCAGCCACAGCCCTCACTAATCATATCATAGAAGCCGGTTAATAAGTATTTCATCACACTACCTTTTTATATGCTTATAATTTGATTGGAAAATTGCAAAAAGATCTATGGTGACTGAATGAAAGATGAAATGCACATGCTATATTTATGGATGAGATGTGCGGGGCCAGACAGCTTTTCACAGACCGGCTTGCGCCAACCTGTCCGGTCCTACACACGTCTTATCTTTTCTATATAATTGTGTCTGTGGGGCCGAATGGTAGTAGGATAATAATCAAAGGGACTATGAGCCAACTTGTGAATGAAATGGAGGAGTGCTAATGCGTTTTCCAAAAAGTAAGATGTTAAACTGCCGCGTGCAGCATGACATCTTAACTGATTGTTAGAGGAAAGCAGATTTTTAGTTCTATGAATCGAGGAATAGGGGTAGACCAAGAAATGGAAACAGAAACAGACCAGTGTGTGCCGTCAGTTTTGCATGTGTTTTTGCACAGAAAACAACATAACTAAACATTGTTGGCTCCCTAAATTAATTTATTTTACACTAGCATATAAGTTAAATTAATATATTCTGATTACAGACTATGGTTACGTATAAAGTATTAGGTCAGAAAAGTACCTTGAAAATGAAAATTGTTGAAATTTCGCGTACGTTGAGTCTGAGAGACACTTGTTTTAAATAATTTCAACCTGCTTATGCAAATTAGTCCCTGTTTACAAACAATTGCTTCCTAAAGTGAACTATCGCTAAAACAGACAAAATAATCAACAAAAAGCTTGTCCAGCCAAAAATTTTATTCCAATGAACAATACGTTGACTTGTAGAAGCAAAAAACTTTCGATGTCCTTGAGTGTGACTCGAAATCGCCCATATAAAACCAAGAACCCATTCATTGCATTCACGAGTTAAAAAGTTCTAGTATTAACTTGGATTTAAGTGTATCACTGGGGTATAAATCATTTTTTAGTTGGGGATGCCGTATATTTCTACTTTCTTAATTTTTATTTAAAGGTCCTGATACTCCAGAAAAGCTAAAATACAGATTCACACGAAAAAAAAGCAGAATGATGCAATTGAGGATGTTTATGATGGCGATTTGTACAAGAGATTAAGCAAACCAGGTGGAATTCTTTCTCAGGTCAACAATATATCCTTCTTGGGAAACACAGATGGTGTAAGGGTTGTGAAGTCCACTGGAGCAAATGTGTGGCCTGTATATTTAGTAATTAATGAACTACCTCCTTCAGAAAGGTATAGTTCTACTGTATACAAATATCATGTACTTATATAGCTGATTTTAAAAGCGGTCCTACAGTGTAATTAATTATGCATCTTAACCCAGTAAGCGCTGCTTCACTAATTTGAAAAACCAGATTTTCTACATGTAACTCTGTGTTTCTCCTCCCCAGTTTAAGGAAAGAAAGTGTCACAATTAAGCATTTGGAAATCTTTAAGATGGATATCTTTCTACCACTATGTACCTTTTGTATAGTGAGATTCAGACTGTACTTCAGATCATGAACAGAAAATCATGGGAAAAATATTGTTACAGGAAATTGTCTGTATTATTACATACAATATGTATACACAACCTGATAACTGTCAAATTCACCAAAGAAAAATTAATTTTTTTAGAGGACAATTCTAGGTTAAAAAATGACTTACAGCCACCGTTGTTGTAATTTACTCAGTATTGTCAAATGCAAAATTTTATGTAAAAATCAAGAAGCATTCAGACACTAAATCTTTTTGCATTTTAGATTTACCAGGAAGAACAGACTATTTGCTGGTTTATGGTTTGGAAAAAGCAAACCTGTTTTTGCAACATTTTTGAGGCCATTTGTTTTATCCATCAGGAAATTGTACTATGAAGGTAAGCTTCTCGTGCACTGAGTTGTTGTAGTTTCTGTTGTTGATGTTGTTGTTGTTTTTCATCAAGTTTAAGTTTTAAAAGTGAATTAATAATGGGTGTAGAATCCTGGCATAATTTCTGGAATATGCATGCGGACCTTCATAGCGCCTTGTATTCAAGAGGTGTGCAATTCTTCGCAGCCAAAGGGGCAACTGGATCAAAGAGGAAGAATTATTTCAGTAATTCCTATCTGGTATTGTGAAGTGAGTGAGTGAGTGATTGTACTGTCAATGGAAAGTATGCATGTGCACTAATGATATATAGTCTCTATCGCACAGGCCTGACTGTGAAGAGAACATGCTCTAGCCAGGGACAGCAGGTGGAAACTACTTCCATTCACAAAGCTGTTTTCCTAGATATGACTGCAGATGCTCCTGCCCGTTCCATGTGGTTGGTAATGAAGCAATTTAACGGATTTGATGGGTGTGGGAAATGCAAAGAACCTGGAAGTACTCTAGACATTGGGCTAGCCAAGAACAATAGAAGGAAGACTTGCCACATTTATCCAATCACAAATAACAATGGTTGTCCAACTCCTAGAGATCGCAATGAAGTTAAAATGCAAGCTTTGCAAGCTCTGCACAATCAAGAATCTGGCATGAGGAATGTAAGTTTCAGTTGATTTTATACTACAACTGTTCAAACGTTTATGTCTCACCAGGGATAAGGAACAATTTATAAATTAATTATGCCCTACCAAAAGTTTCTCCATTGGAAAATCCTCCTACCTGCGACACAAGACTCAGAGAGATGATAATCCCCAGGGCTTAAAATTAAAAAAAGCTGAAGTCGCCTTTTGGCAACTGACTTGAAGAAAAACAAGTTGCCCTGCAATGAATAAGTTTAAGTCACCAGAAGATACAGCCCCATTGGCAGAAAAGCAAAATTAATAACTTCTGAGCCCTGTGAACCATCATTATTGATCTATATCTGCAACATCATAGGGGTGTGTGATCATAAAGCATAATGAGTTGATCATGATTTGGGAATTGTGTGGTGTCTGTCTGTATTTACAAGCTCTTCTTGCATTCTCTCAACATCTACGGTGGTTTGTTGCACCTGTGAACCCATAGAAAATATGCTGTAATGCTTAATTTTGCTAATTTTGAACTTAATATTGGGTTGGTTTGTTGCAGTGGAGTGTGCAAGGCATACTTGGCTTATCCTGGTGCTTTGCTCTACCCACATTTGATGTTGTAAAGGGCACTGTTGTGGATTGGATGCATTGTGTTTGTGAAGGAGTTGTAGAACAGCTTCTACAAAAGTGGTTTTCCCAAGAAAGTAAACTATATCCTTGCTTCCTTGGTGGCAACATCACAGCCCTTGATGATGATCTTGTGCATATCAGGCCATCCTCTGAAGTCACTAGAAGACCAAGGCATATTCAAGATAGGTCTGATTGGAAAGGTATGGAAAACTGACGTAGGGTTTAGCTGAGTAAGCATACATGTAGCTTACCGACAATTATGTTTTCCAGCTGGTTGCAGTGATAGAGGTGCTTGACTGTAGATGCAGACAATCTGTTGTCTGTTGATGAGCACATATGATTTTTATTCGCAATAATTGCTGTTGCAGTCACAACAAGAAATGAGCAAATTTGATTCTCCTCATGTGCATAAAATTCATACCAGTGAACCAACCATGAGGTAATTTGCTTTATTATTAAATAATAAGCAAATTACTTCATGGAGTAATTAATACTGAGTTACTATAATGTTGATTGAAAAATTATATTTTTTCAACTCTACCAGGGGAAAAGCATATTTTGTAGATCATGACTCACATTCTTAACTTTAGAGAGTTCAGTTGCATTCTACTCCAAAATAATCTGTAGAGCAAATAGTCAGCTGATCAATTGAGAACATGCGAATAGAAGGTACCGTACATGAAGAAAGTAAGAAAATAATTGTTTTGTATACATCCACAAATAACAGCATTAGAGAACCGCTTGCAGAAAAAATGCAATAAGAACAAACAAGATTTAGCCAGTACTTGCTTCTCTTAATTTTCAGGCTGAAAGTTGGAAAAAATAATTGTCGCGCTGATGAAAAGGAAAAATTTACAGATGTGATCTACTGCATTGATCCTGGTGATTATAAGTATAAATTTCTTCTCAGCACCAGTGGGAAACTTAGGTTAGGTCTTATTGTGGGGTGTCTTTTTCTGGAGGTTTTCGCATGTTAAAGGCAATTGTTTAGAGTCTCTTACTTCCCCAAGGCAAACAATTAAAAATTCAGGAGTGTTTAGTACAGATGAACTCACAATGAGCGACATGTTTGTAAAAATTGTACAGATTGTTTTATTTATTTATTTTTTTTGATACTTTGTTTATTCTTTTACTTTTTACTCAGCTTCAGAAAAAAGAGCTTTTCTACTATATTACTCAGTACCTCTTTTGATGGGGAGGCTTCCTGTGGATTATTTTGAGCATTATACTTTGCTTGTGGGTGGTATTTACCGCCTACTACAATCCAGTATATCAACCAAGGATTTACAGTAGGCCACGCTCTTACTGAAGCTTTTTTGTGCTAAAGTTCCAGGGTACTATGGTGAGTCATGTCATAATCCAGTCCTGTTCGTTTTTTTCTTTTTGTCATGTGAATGTGGAAGCAATGAACGAGTGTTAGCAGTTATGCAGGGCTCGAAAAAAGTCCCTCCGGTCATCTGGGACAAGTAGATTTTCCTGCCGAGCAAGTAACTTTTCATGCTCACTTGCCCGATGGGCAAGGGCCCAGGCAGGTCATCTTCAAACTAAGTCATAAACTAATTCAAGGATGCAACAGCCCCGGGCAACCAATATTTGAGAGCTTCTTGTCCTAAGGGCAAGCTGGAATTCAAGTATTTTTCAAGCCCTGTTATGGCAAATTTCATATAATATAATGGTTGAATTAATGCCTTTGTTGCAATTCTTCTCCAGTCTCACGTGATTGACTAGCTTTTAACATAAACACCTGTACTAAAATTTTGTTCAAAGTACAAGTAAGCAGAGTTCTGGCAGATGCAATTTCATTATGTATAAATTGTAATGGCGATTGTGCTATATAATTTAAAAGGTATAACATTCTTCTGCAGTGGTACATATAGCTAACTTGAGAAAGATTTTTAGCTTGGTACAGGAATGTATGTGCGTGAGGTCTCAATGGTGCTGTTTGAATGAAAGGGAATCCTCAGTGTACACTAAAACCATGATTTCACATGTTTTTGAATCACACTTCCTAGAGATGTTTTTTAAGAAATAAAGTATTGTTCTCTTTGTGCGAGTTACTTCTCGTTGTGTACATTCACTCCAAAATCAGACAACACATACACATACACTCAGGCACTACTACATTGTATGTCACATTAGGCACTCCCACTCCCCCATTCAAGAGAAAGCCTGCAGTTTAAAGATACTGCAGTGTTGGGCGAGAGACAAGGCAAGTGACCCAGAACAAAAAACTCAGCCCAATTTACACACCGGTGGCACCTCATGGCGACAGCCGGGGAATGATGTTGAAGCTTGTTTATTGGTCTTTGGAGTAGAATTGCAATTAGACAAAGTTAACTGCCTATATTTTAAAGAATAGGCAACATTAATTCTTACAACAGCCCCCAACAGCAAAAACTACTAAACAGAACATGGTGCTTTCATTTTCCAAGATCCTTTATAGAGTGTCTGTGCTGCAAAAACTGCCAGAGATAGCAAATGGTGTTGAGTTGTCTCCTTGTGTACAAGACTTCTACAAGTACCTTACAGTCAAGGGGCACAATATTAATACAAGGTAATTTGTGCCCTGCACTTAATAAATTGATATAACTATACAGTACAGGTCAAAGGTAAGTATACAGTCTCTTGTCAGACGATTCTTGATTCTCGAGAGATAGAAGACTCGTCTCATGAGAATCGAGACAAGAAAATGATGATCTTGTCGCTTGATTGATCACTCTTAAGACTAAATCTGCATGCAGCCAAACAGACCGCACTTCAAGCCTCAACATTGTAGACATTGTACCTTTGGCTCCTTGTACATGTAGGTCGAACGTTGAGCAGTCACTGGGCCGCTTTTTCATTGACACTGGAGCAGATTTCTATTTTCTGTATTTGAGAGTATTTGTTTTTTAATGAACACATGACAACAAACATGCTTCAATATATCTTTGATCAATTTGCAACATTGCTCTAGAGATGATTTCATTTTATCCGTTGATAACAAAACAGAGAAGTGTCGCTTTCACTGCCCTTGATGTTTTCATGGCAATTAAGGGAAAACTCAAGACTAAAAGTGCTCAGTTTATTTTAATGTCTGTAAATTGCATTGAAGTGGATTGTGTTTAATATTTCTCTGGAAGATTTTTAGAAATGTTGTATAGATATGAATTAAGCACTAGAAAACAATTTCACATTTCCTTTCCATTTTAATCACAATATAAATTCTGCATTGTCATGTATCTTGCTGCAGAGTTTTTCTGAAATGTGCTTGCTTCATGTAACTAGTATGCACTTGTTTTATGCACGCATTGTGGAGCTTTGTGGCAGTGCCATAATTTACACAACCCCACGAAACTCTTTTTGTTCTTCCTTTGAAATTTTGCATATTTGAGACTTGAGAACTCTAGTTTCTTGGTTCTTGATTGATCCTCGAGCAGGGTTCGACATCTCCGCTCGCCTGGTCGCCCGAGGCGAGTAAAAATCAAGCAGGGCTAGTAAATGTTGTGTGTTTGGTAGTCTGTGGGCAAGTAGAAACTTGAGGATTTTTTTTTAATAATTACCTTTAAAACTCCCTTGAACACACTGGAATCACATTGTGAAGTTGTTATGATTCTTGCTGGAAATTGTTCGGAAACAAAACAACCGCAGAACCGTGGAGTGTATTTCACTCGCTCTTTCGCACATCCATCGCCAGTGTTTCACTGGACGTACTTGGCTTGGTAACCACACGACCTCCATCCCTTTCAAGTAAATTGGGATTTAAGTTGGCACAAAAAACCTCTAGAGTAACCTTTAAGTTACAAGGTTTGTTAAAATTCAAACATTTGGGAAACTGAGCTACGAATTTCAGACCTGTTCTACCTAACTCTTGTAAATGTCTACGTAACATTTGTCACTCGATCGTTAAGATAAATATAATTTTGTTCCTTCGACTTGTTTTACAACAATGGGCTTAAAGCTTGCAGCAAGTACACAGCTGTGGCTCTGTGGCTTAGCTTACGTACCGGTCAAATCGAAGTTTCAACATCTCCCCCCCCCCCGGGCATACCCCGGGCTTTTGACTATGCATCGTGCCCAGGGAAGGGGGAATTTGAACGTTGCCTGGGCAGCATGGGGAATTTGAAGCAGATTTATCTCTTGTTCTAGCGTAACACACCAGTGAGTTTTTTTTTTGGTTTTTGCAGGGTTTGACAGATTTACAAGATAGAATTTTCACCTTTTGTTAGTGAATAACTCTCTCAAAAGGGTCTTTGAAAGAAGCTTCAAGGTGTCGTAATGGCATATCTCTCTCTGAAAAGCGTGAAGAGTGATTGAAAATAAAAATTGTCTTTGAGGAGAGGTATTTCAGCACTAATTGATGGGGCATTTGAGCAGATTTTTTGCCCCGAAGGGAGGGAATTTGAACAAGCCAACTTTGAAAGGTTCAAATGCCTGGGGGGTGGGGATGTTGAAGCTTCAATTTGACTGGTACGTTAATTTAAGCTATTAAGGTCCTTCAAAGTCTTTAGTTCTACTGCCAGGGTCTACATGACATGAGTGAAGAAGGAAATTGGTAAGGAACCTGGGCGACTGAAATGTGCCGTGGGCTAGTAGATTTTTGAAGCTGACTTGCCCGGTGACTAGTGACTCAACTCAGCAGATGCCGAACCCTGCTCGAGTCTCGCAAGTCGAGTCTGTTCTCTCTAATCAAGCATCGAGAAACAAGAGGAGACTGTATACTACTTACCTTTGACCTGAACTGTATGTATGTAGGTCAGATATAACAAGATTGTATATTCTTTAAAATATTAGGGAATTGCATGAATTTGCTACATACTGGTACATGATAAAGATGTGTTTTCTAACTGCAAATGCAAATTCAGTCAAACCATTGTTAAATCGAACTTGTTTTAAAAAATTTCAAAACAGCCTTTAGGGAAAAAAGCATGCATGTTTGATTTCTTAATTCCAGTACATTTTCATGTAGCTTGTAAGTCTTGCTGTTCTCTGTCAGACATAATTATTTAAACAATAAACCTTGCATTTCTGACTGGTCAATGAACACAACAATTACCCTGCAGTCAGGACCTGGAAAAGCATAAGAAGGTCACTAGCTGGTAAGGGTGTTGTTGAAGCTGTTCAAGTGTTCTTTCAGCACTCCAAGTTAATTTTTTGGGTTTGGTAGACCAGAGAATGAAGTTTTGTAAATGCTTTCACAAAATAGCAGACACTAAAATTGTCCCATGGGTTACCAGTGCAGTACTCAACAGCTATTTATCAGCCACAGTGCTGGCAATCAGGCAGCATATTCAGTTGCTTTTGAAATACAATGTAGGTGAATCTTTAACTTACTTGATGGTGGCTTTCATTTGTTTTCAACAGGAAAGCAACTGAGCAGATCAGTGAGAGGGCATTTGTTATTGGGTCTTTGGAGAGAGTATGGAGCAATTCATCTGCACTCACTCTGAATGAATTGAGGAGCATAAATAGCATCGGCAAGTGGAAGAGAATGTGGATTTTCAAAAGATGTCAGCTGGAGGGTGTTATTTACCATAGCAAGTGTTACAAAAGGGTAACAGCAAGGAATAATTTCACTGTTGCATTTTCAGATGGCCAAAATTCACTCTACGGCTCAGTTTTAAGTTATGTGAAAGTAGAGGAGATGTGCCACAGTGCAGAATGTCAAGACAATTTGTGCACATGTGCATTACCCAGGAGGTATTTTGCTTTGGTAGAGGTGTTGGAAAGTGATCCCACCATAATTCTGCCAAAAGTTTCAAGGATTCCTGTCATCAAGCACATTGTAAGAGTAAAGCCATCTCAAAGGTACATTGACACAATATTTTTCTTGTTTGTTTTTTTTTCTTTTTTAACCCGTCGTCAGGACGGGGTGTAGTAATACCCATTTTTTTTCCGTGATTTTTTTTGGTTGTCACTTGCCCCAGACCTCCGGTTTTCGCTCGGCCAAACAAATACTCGTCGTGTCTTTCGCTACACAGGCAATGGCTTTTATCTTGAGTCTGACCGTAGCATATTTTACACCCCCCCGGGGGGGGGGGGAGAACAACGGCGGGGTCTAATGCCCTGGGGCTTTTCTTGTTTTCATTATTTTCCATTTTTTTGGTGGTCACTTGCCCCAGACCTCCGATTTCGCTCGGCCAAACAAATACTTGTCACGTCTTTCGCTAGACAGGTTTAGGGCTCGTATCTTGGGTGGCCGTAATATATTTTGCACCCTAGGGGACGGACAAAAACGGCGGGGTCTAATGCCCCTGGGGCTTTTCTTGTTCACGATAGTACCCTGTTACGTTGTTTCGGGGGTTGACTTCACACGGGGTTATGTAATGCGATATTTGTTCTTTGGTGCTGGTACCCTATACAGTACTGTATATTACTCTGCTGATAAGCTGTTACGCTGCTGATATAATTCTACCAGCTATTGACGGGATAAAGGTACCGGAATGTTCTTATTATGCTGGTCCGGGTAGTCAGACACAAACAAGATAGTGTCATTCCTAAAACGCGTGGCATTTGGGCAGCTTAACTGTTCTGGAAATTGATTTTGACATTAATTTTGTTTGAACTGAATATTTTGACATTCCATGACGAAAACAGTGCAATCAAACTGAGGTCAGCCTTTAGACGTGAAAATCATTTGGCTTGTCAGCAGCCAAAAGAAATATGCACAATAACAGGAGAAGAAAGTATAGCTGAATGTCTGTGAAAATGTATAATTTTGCATATTAATTGTGTTCTGAAAAACCAAAGCTTTTCATTGCTGCACTATTCAATGCAAGCTTACTTTCGAGTTGAATGCATGCTGTTGTAACTGAACTTGATGCCCACTGGTCAGATTATTTTTGTTTGTAAAAAAAACACCCAGCAGTTTGTAGTTAGTTTATAGTACAGAATAAATGTATTCTTACTGGCAGACACTGTTTTGACCCCATAGCATAGTCAAAACAGTTGCAGATCATCACTCAGTTCTGAGCATGCTACATATGAAGCCATACCATTGGGGCGGAGGGGGAGACATGGAAAAATAGATACAGGTGTGCCAATGGACTCCATCTCTAGATAAGAAGTGCTTCTGTGAGGGGCACTTCCAAACTACCACTTTTGGTTGCATCTTAAGCCTTGAGCACATGGCATGAAAACACGACTAAGTGGGTACCGAATGCACTCCTTTTGAGTTAGGGTGTAAATCTAGACCCTTAGCCAGACTACTACGCAAATCTCCTTTCCAGATTCCGGAAAATTAATACCCCTTTCCAGTCCAAAACAGGAAGATTTATAATAATATTGTACCCTGTTCCACATTAAAATGCCAAAAAACTTGTATCCTGCACAGGAGCATACCTTATTGTAGCCTAGGAAAGAGGGTTACTCTCCTCCTCTTGTCATTTTTAAACTAGCACAGATTCCTCTCCTTATTTGACTTTGTCCTGTTGTAATCTAGTTGTTTGATTTTGGTTATTAAACTATGTGTCATACATTTGACAAAACTAGTGTCAGTGGTAAATTTGAAACTATTTGAACAATGGGTTTATAAATTTGCCTCCACAGAATTTCTGTGATCCCCCTGACCAACATTCATGAGAAGTGCTTGAGGGTGGACATCTGTTCTGGGTCATTCAGCTACATCTGCCACATTCCCAACAGGATTGAGCGAGACTAAGGCCTGTGTGCTGTTCTTTAATGTGATGGGAAGGTTGGAAGATGTACAACCTGGGGCTTTTGCCCCCAATGGAATCAATTGGTTTGGGGGAGGTTTCACATGAAAGGCCAGGCAAGAAGAGCATCTGGTCCTCCAAGTTGGGGTTGACCAAAGGGTTAAGCCTTTAAGCCCCAATATCAATATGCTTATTCTCCTTGGTGTTCTCCACACATTTCTTATGGTATTAGTTGAGAGAATTTGCACAATCAAGACATTTCATGTTTGGTTATTATTTCCTTTATTCTCGTGACCTGTATGTTTTGTATGTTTTGTCACTATTGGGGCTTAAAGGGTTGATGATTGACACTTCCCTGTGAAACCTTAAAACATACGTTATGAGGACTAGAAATGCTGATTCATGGATCGATGGATGATCAACTTGATCACCTGATGGAAAAGCTCATAACAAAATAGATCATGTTCTAATCTGCCAGTGATTCAGAATATCTGTTAGAGACAAAGTCTTACAGCAGGCCGGTCATGATCTTTGTACCTTTGTAGTATGTACTTAAATGATACTTTAATTTATTATTACAAGTACAAAATAAGTGTACCACACTTCACTTAAATTTAATGGTACAAGACATTTGCACCATAAGTTGTAAGTAAACTAGTAAAAATTACACTTAAACATCATACTTTCACCGTCCGGCATGAAGACCACGTTCATACTCTTTCAAAGTACCTTAACAGTATGGACTTAAATGGTACTTACAATTTTGCTTTTCTTACAAGTATTGTTTAAGTGCACTTCCAGTTGTTCTTAAAATATACTTATAAATTAATGTACTTAAAGGTAAATTTAAAGTATCTTTCAAGTCCTGATTAAGTGTTTTGAAAAGTACCTGGGTATAATTGTAAGTACTAATTAAGTATGTACTTAAATTGCACGAACAACAAAAGTCTATTTTAAGTAAGACAAAAGTCTTTTTTAAGTATGCATTATATAATAAGGGAAGTCTGACAAATTTCAGAATTTGCGGCAAGTTGCAGAATCTAATACTGAAAATGGTTCCTTGTTAAATAGTTTTAGATGCAAAACAACAACAACAATATATAAACAATTTGCGATCGACAATTTCACGAGCTTTGCACTACATGACAAGAAAATCGTGACTTGCGTGACCACAGTTTGGCGAGCAGCCAATTTCTGTAAGACTAGAAGACGCCACAAAACAAACACTTTATTTTTACATTGTCATTTTCCTTGTTCAGTTTCTTTACTCGAACCTTTAAGGAAAATAAAAGAGGTTCGAGTTATTTGAAGGTTTAAGTTATCCAGGGCAAAATTCTGAAGGAAATGTTGTGAAGAGAAAAAAGCGTTCACCTCGAGTTATAAAGTTGGCGGGAGGTTCGATTAACTGAGGCTTCAAGTTACCGAGAAGTATAGTTTGTTTGTAATCCTTTGAATTCTATTTTTCTTTGTTCGGTGTCATCGGTTTCACCTTTTTATTCTCCATAACGTGCTCTTCTTTTGTATTCTTTTCCAAGGCGAATACAGTTGAGGAAGAACTACGCAAGATAAATTCCATAAAAAATTGAGACAGTCTAATTAGATGTACATAATTTTCATTTAAAAGGTCCTCGCACATTCTGTTTTCAGTTGAACTATCCAAAATAAAGCACAAAGACAAAGGAAAATAATGGGATTATTTACTAGATACAATTTCTTGGATTCTTAGGGTTATACAAAAACAGATGGTCATCCCTGTTAATCCCTGCATGATCATATTTCAGTGTTTACATTTATAACCAAGTTGAAGCGCAATGCTAGCGGCGCAGATGTTTTCAACAAATTCCCCACATTTGCTAGTATTTGGCGATTTAATTTGTGTTTTGCATAAGCTTCGCCCAATTACAGACCCTGCACGTATGTTCAGGCAGAACGCCTCAACAAAACTTAATGCACTTACGTTTATTAAAGAGAGAGTAATCTTAAATAACGATGTAGATTAACCTTAAATCTGAAACGTCTGGTAGTTTGATTAATGTTAATTACGTTCTCATCGCAAATCCTGGCAAGATTCCAGACAGGACCCCTGGAGATTTTGGCTGCCGGGAAGATTTTGACCACAAGGAATTTTGTTTCCCGTCGCAACTCCCACCGAGATATCCGGTTACCCGCCAAGAATCCCGGCAAGACTCCCGCCGGAATCCTGCCGAGATTTTGGCCGCCGAGAATCCCGTCTCCCACCAAGAATCCCGGTAAGACTCCCGCCGGAATCCCGCCGAGATTTTGGCCGCCGGGATCCCGCTTCCTGCCAAGAATCCCGGCAAGATTCCCGCCGAGATTTTGGCTGCCGGGATTCCCGTCTCCCGGCAAGATTCCCGCCGAGATTTTGGCCGCCGGGAACCCCGCCCCCTCCAAGAATCCCAGCAAGAATCCTGGCGGCCAAAATCTTGGCGGGATCCCGGCAGGAATCTTGCCGGGATCTTGCCAAGATCCCGCCAAGATCCTGGTACCATTTTTACAAGGGAACTATGCAATTTTTGTCGTTTCATCTGTACATGGAGACAATGATAAAGAAAACCTCCAGCTGGCCAGTCATGTTCTGCAATTGCTTTTCCTTAGACATACCCCCACCAAGTTACCTTTAAACCAGTAATGAAGTCAACTGTTAAAGGATTATGCTATGCAGGTCTATTGTTAGACATATTTGGTTTGGACATAGATTTCCAGAGCATATCACAGCCAACATTCTCTGAACCTCTGCACAGACCATTATCATGCAAAATTCCTACCCTGTACAACAATATACAACTGGTCCTTAGAAAGCCCAATTCCGCACTTCTGTAGAGAGGTATTATTTTTACAGAGTCGAGTGAAAACTTTTCTTCACAATTTTATGGGAAGCGAAGCCTTCAAAGATTACCTTGTGTTACGCTGCAGCGTATTCCACCCATGCTGAGGAAGCCAGAGAGTTCTGTGATACCTCAACTTAAAATCAACAGAGACCGGGTTGAAATGAAAGGTGGATGTTTCTGGAGATTGACATTTTCTGCAGGATCATTATGTCCATGTAATAATTTATTATTTCACAATCGGAGGTGGGTTGAAAATTAAGCAATTTCATGACACTACCAATTTAAGGGTCTAGATCACCTTAATAACTAAGTTCATCCTGTCACCTCCAATCATAGGGTCAAATCAATGGAAGGCCTCAAAAGAAATGTTGAAAACCATGACACCATTGTTAGAGATCATTCCCCTAAACTGAATTGTGCATGTAACCAAGCAGAGGAGCTTTAATAAAGCAATGATTGGCAGCTCTACCGAGATTATCTTTCTTGATGAAGCATGTCCCCGCCTGCTGGAAATTGATGACTAGAAGATTCCGTGCAAGGGGGTTTTTACTTCTCATGACCTCAGGTGGAAGAAGGCCAAGGAATTCCATTGCACTGCATCCACGTACATAACTTGCCAAACAGAGATGGATTTGGCGGTGGCTCACAACAAAGCTATTGATAAATGGGTGCACAAGTACTACTTCAAGTCTGCCTTGCGTACAGCCAGAAGCAAACAAGTGGCTGAGGGAACATGTCATGGACATGGAGTGCATTGTCTGGGGACAGAATATCATAGGCAGCAACACGTGCACTGCCACACCCAAGCCCATTATCTCCAAACACGGCTTGCCAGAGGATCACCTGCAGAACATTTAAACAGTATCTCTGATTGATGAGGAAGCTGAGGATCCCAGCCAGCTGCAATATAGTCAAGCAAGCATGCGGTCCATGTAGTCTCCCTTGGAAAGAGATGCAGATGTTACCGAAGATGACAGCAATGCGACTGAGATAGAGGCGTTGCCTGCTGAACATGCAAAGGCCAGTGAAGAAGGTGTGAGACAACCACACCTCAAGACCGCTTGCAAACTTGGAAAAGAGCCATAACGTCTAAAACGTTTGTCTAAGACCATATGGAATCATCGCCCAGCCAGCCACAAAGCGATGCTCATGGACCTGGGCATCGACAGTCAGCTGAAGGCAAGCCAACTTGTCACAGATCCTGATGAGCCACCCAAAAGAGCAAAATAAGGCCATAGAAAAGCAAAAACGACACAAAGAAAAACAATGTTGTAAGGAACAGAAGATTAAGGCAGCATTTCCGTGGTTATTGAACACGAAGAAGGACATGACGGAGCAAATCACATGAATGGAACATCCAAGGGACGAAGAAAAGTAGCAAGTAACGTACTGTAAATAGATTGTGACAATCTACGCAGCTACCGCGAGTGACACCGTGGGTATATATTGCAGGTATATTGGCGCCTTGAAAGGGAAAAGATGAGTCGAAAATATTAAGCGGCATGTAACGACAACTTGTTGTAATAAACAAAGACAAACACGGCGTACTTTGCAGCTTACTTCCGTAGCAACACCAAAGAAAGTGTAGAGCAGAGCCAGGGCACTGACAAACCTTCATTTGAATCACATTAACCATGCTTCCGTTCTTCCTTTCTCTGGTTATTGCAGAAAACGGTTTTTAATTCTTTACCTCTAGTTTTGCTGTTTTTTATCGATTTGCATTTATTGAACACAAAGACCACAGATCACAGAATATAGTACAAGATATTACATTGTAACTTGATGTCATGCAACAATAAGGCCAAAAAAGAAATGATAAAAAGAGAAGCATTCTCTTCTACAAACTACATATTCTTTCACTCAGTATTTCAGATTTAGTTTCCCTCGGAGAGACAATGGATCGCTTCATTGAAGTATTCAACTCCAAGAAGAGTCTGGTCATTATGTTCACCATGAAACAAGTTTGAATGACGGTTAGATGATTCTCAAAAGACACTGCAGATCTGATGACAGATATCGAAAACGAAGCATGGGCCGGAACTTGCCAAAGATAGCTACAAAGACCTGATCTCGCCATTACAAAGTCAACAAGGAACTCTTTTCACCCATTAACATCCGCGTGTTTTTTTATTGCTTCACTAAATCAGCAGTTGGTAATAAACAACCCCATGTGCAGTACGAAACGACAATTTATAGGCTCAAATAAAAACAACACTCACTTGATCTAGAATGGTTAAAATTTCTAACTTTTGAATAAAATGCAACAGTTGTCAATTAAGAATAAGAAAACATCTCAAAGTCAAAATTTGGAAAATTTACGCAAGAGATTTCACGTCTCACACGTGAAATCAAACCGTAACAGAGGATTTGTGTCTGTTTAGGTCAGATTACTATTTTTTGAAATTTCATGAACAAAGATTCACAGAAGAGGAGACAGCGAGCTTTTCTAAATAATACATTTATTAATACACGCCTTTATTCGTTCCTGAAAACATAATGCGTTCAATTCTTTCTTTGAGGGAAGCTGCGCGCAAGCGATTTCGCTCGATGTGCAACTTATTTTGAAGAGCATTTACTGATGTGAACTGTGCATGTTTTTCAAAACTTTGACAAAAACTTTAAGAAATACGAAGAATCCTTCAATTAAGAAGTTATTTCGGTAAAAATTTACAATCAAATGTGTAAATTACTCTACCGTAGACAACTAGAAGTGCTTGAACATTTCCCAGAAAGTCCGCAGCTTGGAAAATCTCTTGCGATGGAAGCTTGTCCTTCGCTTTGACAAAACGGCTGTTCGTCCTCAAAAGATGTTATCTTCGCTCTAAAAACTCTCAATTCCATCGCTTAACTTGTCGAGTGTTTCTTAGAGCTTCTTCTTTCGATTTTTAAGTTTCAAAAGGTAGTCCTTCCTTCCGAGAGTGAGATATTGTGAAGATATTGTGAAGAGCACGGCAGCCATTTTGAGTGAAATGTGATCTTCTTAGAGAGTAACAAGAAATCTTCCCTTCTAGGATCCCCTCAAGCCTTCAAATATATGCGCAGTAGGTGGATTCTGATTGGTTGAACATTCTTAAAGACAACTGGGACAAAAGTGGACCAAAAAAGCCTTTCTAGGGCAGGCTGGGGCCAAAAGCGAACACACGCACGGACGTTAATGCCCGTTAAAATGCTTTATTCATCGTTTGTGAAAACAATGTCGTTTTGTTTGAGAAAAATCTTCACATTGCCCAAGAATTCGATTTCTCAAGTTTCACAACCTTCCAAGGGAATGAGGACTCTGAGTCGACCAACCCTGACATGCATGCTTATGCAAGCCAAAGACCTAACTGCATCATCGAATCCGTTCAGAAAACCTACCAAACTTCCTTTGTAGTTCATACCGGCCCTCAAAGTCAATACGTCCAAAAGAAAGTAAGCAAAAAGGAGCCTGACTGGCTTTATAAAAGGTCCAAGGTAAGGTCAGTGCACGCCATGGAAGGAAGTGGTTAGTCAAGGGAGGCACAGGCCAAAGAGCTAAGGCTTTTTGCTAAAGAGTTTGGGCAGGAAGTTCTACAGCAAAGAGATGTAAAACCAAATAGAGAGCTGGAATACTGGCTGGCTTTTATTCAAGTGCAAGCAGCTTTGATAGGCACTTTGGTCAGTTCACACATCTTTGTTTTCTCGTACATTTTTTCTAAATATTCAAGATGATACAGTTAAAAGTATTATACAATACTTCATTCACAGAAGATAGATGCACGATAACAATGACAGACGAAACTGAGATTTCAAACTTTGATTACTTCATAGCAATCTTTCAGGGAAAATTAGAATGCTTACACTTTATTCCTTATGAAGAGTTGCATGTGCAATATAAGGACGACAAGGACACTGTTGTCAGTTTGCACGTAAGAGACTCGTTTCCCAATGCCTTAAGATGTGCACAAGCAGTTCAGGTACAACATTCAGGAGGCTAAAAATCACAGTACAATGGCAGCCAAAGTCAACTCCCGAATTAACCAAGAGGCATGAAATTACTGAATGTAAGCTTATCAAAACTGGTGGAGAATCAAAAAACCAACTATTATTTAATGTGGAAGAATGAAATTTCTCAACGTCAACAATTACTGGAATGAATATGCCAGGGTCTAGTGGGTTTAGGAAATGCTTTTTCATGGACTGCAATTTAGATATCAAATTGCCACCAAGTAACCAACGTGTTTGCTCTGATGTACTATTACCCGTAAACAGGCCTAAAGGAATTGCATTGCTGCCATTTCATGACAAGCTTCAATACAAATTGCAGCTAGATCTCTTTATTCAGGACAAGCAAGTTGAAAAGAAGAAAGAAAGGGAAAACATCACCGAACTTTCACGAGAACTGCACAGACTTGTACCTTTTTATAGTAAACACCCAGGTGTTGATTATTCTAGAACAGTGCGTACAAATTGTCATCCGCAAGAGGGAAACAACAGATCAAACTGTCCATACAAAAGTCGTCCCCTTCGTCAAAATTCTGTAGTGATATGAAGCTTTCTCCACCACAGCAAATAGGCTGCAGTCAGTGAAGAAATGTCTCCAGAAGGAAGAACAATATTCTGGCTATTCTCACTGATGAGATGACCACGATTTCTCACTCCCGCGTCAAATGAACAATGAACAATGTCATCCCCAGGGACTTTCAGAAAGTTTCTTAAACCTTTGCCAGGGTCGTTTCATCGCCATTCTCGCAATTAAGCCGGTGGGCAAAAGCTATCGTACGGCGTCCCCTCCCGCCTCCCCTTCGGCGACACATCTCACTACCTCATTTACCATTCACCGCATTCACCACTCTTGTCTCCGGAATCGCGGCTCCCATATCTTAATCCTCTACCCGGGACAATGAGTGGCCATCGTATCAGTGAGCATGTTTTACTATGAAATCGGCTCTGAAAATTCAAACTACGAATTATTTTTCGAATGTTATGCGACCCAGTTTAATTGGTGAATGAATGAATGAACGAATGAAGAGTTTGTTACCTCACCTTGCAGGGTTTTGAGAACCGACGGTAAATTAACTTTGACCTGAATAAGCCTGAAGCTCATTTCAAGGGGAAAATTCCGGGAAATGACATCAGCTTAATCGCAGCATTGGACAACTACAAAATGGCGCTCAAGCTGCGAAATTTCAGAATCAAGTTCATGTAGTCCAACATCTAGCCAGGCAAGGCAACTTAACCAACAACAGTTAAAAAAGAGGATTCCAGCTAAAAACTGCACTAATTGAAAGCTACATGAACACAGTTTATCAGCCAGCAGATGGTGATGAGACAATAGCTCTTCAGCTGTTACCGCTATAAAGGAAATTAAGAAAACTCCACTTTTGATGCTGCGAGTGCTCTAAAGAACTTATGACTTTGAGAGCCAATAAAAATATTTCTATCACTAGTAACATTCGTAGTGTCGTCAGCTTCCGTTTCACCATAGTTTACCTCCGTCGTTGTTTATAATGTCCATAATTATTATTGTTATATGTTAGCAGTTAAAATCCAGATATCAACGGCCATCAGGGATGGCAATTGTGAAGAAGAGCCAACTGTCGGCTGATAATTGACCGCCAAGTTACAGACAGGCCACCGACAGATACGTTTTACTTATATTTCACTGTAAAATAGTCTTATAAACATGACAAACTCTTTCTAAACACTTGACAAAACTCACCGAAACTACAGAATACAGGGCCACTTACATCTTCTAATGTGCTGGCTTTTTGGCTCGTTTCCTCCTTGGTAGTATACCAACAAGCTGGCTTGTTTGGCTCATTTGTTCTGTGGTCGCTCTCTTGGTCAATATATGAAGTAGTGACTCATTTGGCTCGTTTGTGCTGATATTTATTGCAGGCTCACATTCACATAGTATACAAACTGGCTCATTTATCTCGTTTGCTGCGTGGTCGCTCCTATCAATTGGTCGATATATGGAGCAACGGCTCATTTGGCTCGTTTTCAAATTTCCTTTGGCTGACCCACTTTTTCATTGACATTCTAAAAAGGAAGGACAATAAAGAAGACTTTCTATATCGCTGATTTACTATATCGCTGATTTATCGTGAAGATCCAGTCACGCATTCACCTATTGTTTAATGTACTGGCAAATTGACAACTTGTTTCAGTAGTCTCAATAAACATTGCTAAAACCACTTTGATCAATTTAATATTTCAAATATCATTAACTATTTGTTTTGGTATACCATCTTAGCTGTATACATGCCTTGACCTCCCCTCTCTCGTTCAGTTGTTGTACGTCCTACTTTCCCACAGTCATGTACTACTTATGTTATGACAACTACCTGGTATTTTTCTATTTTTTAATATCTCACATGTCTATTGTTTAAATCAATTTTCCTTTTAAGTGAAACCTACACAGTAAAAAAAGTACAAAATACGTATTTCAATCCAATTACGTATTTCAATCCAATTCAATTTCCCCGTATGTTACGATAAATTGTCCGCATAACCATCCAAAAAGTTCACACCAATATTAAGGCACACAATTATCACACTGAGTGCTTCATTAATCACGGGCTTGGACTTCATTGAAACTGATTACTGTCACATTCTACACAAGTTTATTGATTCTATAGTGTTAACGCCTTCTTTTGTTGTATAAAATATATCTCAAGTTTCCTTGTTACACTTTTACTAACTCATTCACATTGTCACCCTATTCACAGTCAGTTTGCAGTAAACATGACTAACCTGTACGCTAAAATAGTAAGACAGAGAGAAACAACATAGGCTCTCTTTCACAAAAGAGTGTCTTCCATGCAGTTCGATTACTCCGATTTGTTTCTGACTGAAGTCTATTCATTTATGGACAACAAGGCAAAGTCCATCAGCAGTCCCATCGGCGACCTACTACCATCGATTCTGACCAGTACTGCATTTGCTCTTGGGAGTCATGGTGCGCATGTTATGATTGGAACACATATACAGCCCATCAATCTATACACAATCTTCACCGGCCATCCAGGAAAGGGGAAGTCAACTGCAATTGAAAAAATCGCCAATCCATTACATGACAATGGTTGCATTGGTAAGGAATTTTTGATCAGCAGATCAACCTTATCGGACTTCATCATACTCCTCGCAAAGCAAGGGAAGGCCTTTGTCTGGTCCCCAGAGTTTTACGACTTTTTAATCAAGCTAAAAAAAATGACAAAACAGCTTTGGGAGATATTTAGCTTCTGTGCAAGCTTTTTAGTGGAATTGGTGACTTACCACTTTGCTACAGAAGCTACTCATGATATCGAGCCTGACATGCCATTCCGTCTCCTTGGAGTAACCCAGCTTCAGAACGCTGCAAAGCTAATCCACAGAATGGACCAAACACACAGCCTTTTAGATCAATTCCTTGTTGCGATGCCATCGGCACTCGGGCCAACACGTGAGCAGCTGGATCAAACCTGTAGACGTGTTAATGAGATGGCCCTCAGTGATTTCAAGCCACCATTTGACTCCATATTTGATGCCCACACACAAGTATATCAGCTTGATGACGAAACTGCACAGCTTCACTGGGATCTCCAGCATGACTTTTCTGCAGAAGTGAGGAAATTTTGAATAACAACATGCCTCCAAAGTCCAAGAAAACAGACATAATTCCCAGGCTTGCAGTTTGTTTGCCCATGCTTTCCCACTTCATTATGCAGAAACTACACCCTGACACACCCCATTCAGAAGTGTCTGAACACATCACCCTCAATTTCTTCATGCCACCGTCAAATAAGTCGAACACTTTGAATCACAAAAGGAAATGTTTGTGGACTTTCTGAAATCCATGGCAGAAATCACCCACTAAATAGACAAAAGACAGTCACTTGCCAGCGACATCAAAACTGCCATTTCACTGTTCCCAAGACCGCTGGTCACATATCTAGTCTTTATGAAATGTGGATCCAGGGCCACGTGCTCAGTCACAATTTAGGAATTTGAAACCAATGCCACAAACTTAAACCTCTATGGAAACTTCACAAAAGTCAGAGTCCCACGTAGTGCGAAACAAGTAGGAGTACTTGTCAAGAAAACACCCACCATCTGGCCAGCAGATGCAATTTGCATGCAAGAAGAAAGAATTTGACAAAAAGATGAATGCGCCACTTAATGTCTAGATTACTCACAATATTCTGCAGGCCTTGAATTCGGCTGGACGTTATACTCTTGACGAATCTGATTATCTGGCATTTACACAACTCATATGGAACATGTGCCATTTATTTCAACAAGATAACCGTTCAAACATTTTTCTTCTCCAAGATAAGAACTTAGATATTTTTTGATGCTATAATGACGGCTCTTGTTCCCGATTTTCATGTTAATGTTACTGTCAAGCCCAGATTATTAACAATAAAAACAACTGAGGGTATACCAAGCATCGTTAACTTTCACTATTTCCGATGCACCGAGCAGGAAAAATCAAAGAACAACACAAACGAACTCCAAATATCACTTTAACTTCATTTTCCCCACTGACAACTACCGATGAACAAGTCAGTAATTGTTACTACTTGTTTTTATCGTATTTTTATATCAAATGAAGGTGGTTCTGGTTTTACATTCATCCAGATAAATCAATCAGGCACTATAACAGCTTCATACGTGTTGACTACAAAGTTTAAGACCCAGGGTTGTTTTCTCCTGTAACATCTAGCGAGGAAAATATTTATATTTTTAGAGGCCACGACTGTACATATCAGCTCGCTAGAAGGGTACTTTGAAATGGGATAATATACGAAAAATCTGGTAAACAAAAACTAAAGCCCACAAAGCACTTTCGGTGGCAATGGCTCTTAGCAAACCAGCTACTGCAAAATGCAGCCCACAGTCATATTACTCCTTCAAAAAGCATTTGGCGAAGATGATAGGCAAAACGATGTGATATTTCTCACCCTCAAGTGCTGACCAAACCGAGAGAACACAGAAATATGTCTTTCATTTGTTCTAAGTGCTTGTTGAAAGACTTAACCAATTTGCAATTTGATAGCGAATACAGGACCACAGGACCACAACCATGTTGTTAACTGTTGTGTTTAGTTATCCTTAGCAATGATACAAGACGTACCAAATCTACATTTACAACTACCGTAAAGTTTCGAAAGTCACGACCCCCCAAAATTAGTGACCCTCTGAAAGTAGCGATGAAATTTCACAGGTGTTAGCAAATCCCGAAAGTAGCGATCCCTTGAATTTAACGACAGTCTGAAAATAGCGACCTCAAAAGTTATTTCCTTTTAAGCAAGAAATAACGGAAATGATAGATATAACAAGCTATACCAAACTGATCCGAGCTTTATTTTTGATGACTATAATGTCCGAAATCCGTAGTTGCGTTACACTATGCGTCACGCATCTGGTCACATGCTTCAAGTTTATGATTGACAGATAAGTCATGTGCGCGAGGGAAGAGAGATTATTGACTGTAAAACGTGAGAGGGATCACGAGTAAGTCGAAAAAGATTGTTAAGATTGTTTACCTCGATAGTTACATCGCGATTGTGAAAGATACAGTCCTCTGAAGGAAATAAAGATTTGTGAAGTCCTAGATGAGTGGATTTCTATCACAGTGGTCCTCCGAGTCCGATAATCGAGCTTGAAGACGTCGACAAGATTGAACACGTGCGCGGACTGAAAATATGTCGGACGCCGAAGCCATAACGAAGAAAGTTAAAATCAGAGCTGCCCATAGAGGATCTGCGACGAAACTTCTCAATCGTTTGAAAGACAGGCTGAGTGATGAAGAAAATCCAGTGGATAAATTCTGGTTGAAAGAATCAATTCAGTCGATGCGACTGAAGATAGAGTCGCCCAAAACATTGGACGACCAAATAATTGACCTTATTGCAAGTGGAACGGCCGAAGGTGTCGAAGAACGTATCGAGAAAGAAATTGAGAACAGTGATGGAGTGAGAGCAGAATTGAACGATATCGTGATGAGAATGGAAGAAACGATGAGTAAATTTGATCCACCACCGCCGATAGTTCAGCCAAGCGCCTTGTCACCGCCCGCTCAAGCTCATTCAGACATGGCGTCAGGAATCCCTAAGCAAAGCAAGGCGAAAGCAAGACTCCCCAAGCTCGAAGTAAGGAAATTTCACGGGAAGATCCAAGAATGGCAAGAATTTTGGAACGCTTTCGAAAGTGCCATCGACAAAAACGAAAGTCTAACAGCCGTCGACAAATTCTCC
>OZ024890.1:37823025-37833025 GCA_964017195.1 Siderastrea radians
TACTTGCGAAGTTTAGTCACTGAACCGGCCAGAGCCACCATCGCGGGTTTCTCCCTGACAGCAGCAAACTATGCGGCCGCTGTTGACGTTCTGAAGAAGAAGTACGGTAAAGAAACTGCCATACAGCGTGCTCATGTGAATGACTTGCCACATTTAGCGCCGGTGTTCAGCCATAAAGATACATTTCGTTTGAGGAAACTATACGACAGTTGTGGCGCTCATTTTAGAGCTCTGGGCCCGGTTGTTCGAAAGACGGGTTAAACTAACCTCAGGTTATGCCTAACCGGAGGTTAAATTTCTTAACCGCGGGTTTGCTAACTCGAGGTCAAAATAGCGTTGTTCAAAGAGCGGTAAGCGGACCGGTTAGTTAACCTCGGGTTATCTGCGTCTAACTCGCGGTTAGCATCCCATAATACACTCGGTTTTCATTCGGTTGTTGTTGTCAGCACTAAAATGGCGTCCAGTGACGAAAAGTCCCGTAAGCCCAGAAAGCATAATTTTAGTGCGTCTGAAGTTTCAGTTTTGACAGAGAAGGTAGAGGAGAATTTACAAATTCTACAAAGTAAATTGACCAATAGTGTCACAAACCAAAAGAAGAAGAATGTTTGGACGGAAATTACCGCCGCGGTAAATGCAGTGGGAGTAGAAAAGCGAACGGTGGCGGAGGTCCGCGAGAAATGGAAAAATCTCCATTCGTCTGCCAAAAAAGAATTCACCAATTATCGAAAAGAAAGTAAGAGAACTGGAGGAGGACCTGCTCCAAAACAAATATCAGCAGCAACCTCAAAGGTCATCGAGCTGTTCCAGGATACGCCGTCTTTTATCGGCCTGGCGGGATTTGAAACAAATGGTCCAAATGGTAAGCCAACTTTTGTTTATAATAACGTCACTAAACCACAGCTTTAAGAAGCTGGTCTCCCTTAAGCTCAACATCATGAGTTTCATGCAATAGGTCTTAGAAAAAGTGGATAAAAATGTAGCACAGTTAGCTTAACGCTTGATTGTTTCAGTGTTGTTTCGTAACGGCTATTGCGACTCGTAGGTCACTGTTATTGATCTCATGACGGTCCCCGACTTCTGAAATAACACGTGACATTTGTGGCTCGGTGCTCAAGAAAGATTGAAATTAGCTTTTGTGATACAGAAAAGTAATTATTTAATTTAAAACCAAACTAATAAAAAATAAGAGCACCTGTTTATTAATTTACAGGAGCTCAGCTCACATGTCGACACTTGCAAAAGCTTAGTTCGGTTTGAGTCACGAGAATTATTGCACCTGTTATACTTAGGAATTAAATATGTCGCTTTACTGTCAAAATCAATTTATAATAACAAAACAGGGAGAAAGTGTATAATTTATGTAAGCTTACGTTTAAGTAAAGAAGAAAAAAGAACGATTCTTGCTTTGCTCCCGTGCTTTCCAAGGGTGAAAGAAACTACAGCTTGAAAGATAAGCTAAATTTACAAAGTGGGACGATTACATGTTTTTTTTTTCAAAGAGAAACAATTTAAAAAGTCTCGTATTATTAAAATTAAACACGAATGGCCAGTTATTTTCTTTTGTTATCGAGAAAGGTTGTTTGGGAAAGTACAAAATGGTCCGTTTCCTTGGCGGTCCACATACTGTTATCAGGGACATTTTGCCTCCACTGCACAACCAAACACACGAACAACACTTTGAGGCAGGGGCGCGTTGGTCAGCCAGGCCAAATACTCAAGTAATACAGTAAATGTAAACGCGCCATGGCCACACACGTAAACCCCAAAAAAACACTTTTAGGAAAAAATAGGGACCGTGTACCCCCAACCTATGCTCTGGCGCTACCTTTGGGTTTTTAAGGTGTATAAAACTACAAGAATAAAGCGGCTATAACATGAATATAGAACATGACAAATTGCTATTTAAGTATTAGACAGGAATGAAGCTGATAACGAAAATCACGCCATTATAACAACTGAAACTAAATTTCACAAAACCAAGTTGACGCGGCGAGGCTGACTGTAGAATGACAGGAATAACTCAATGGTAACTACTTCAAACCTGCGAACTGCGATCCTTTGCGCACAACACGCGAACCAGGTTCTCTGTTCCGTGCCGGCAAAATATTTATTTATGTCAATTCTGATTAACACAAATTACATTGTTCATTTTGCATTGATTTGTACATATATTTCACTGTCCATCTCTTTACTATGAAACTTACAGAAAATCCCTTCTATTGCTACAAAATTTGCAGGCTATACAAACAGATTGTCTGAACACCATTTTTTATTACTTAGCTTGTTTGCAAAGCCAACACTACTAGGAATTGGACTCCAAATGTCTCATCCAAATAATTTGTATTATTTTTATAGATCAGTCAGCAGGCCTGTTTGAGCAGGAGAATACTCCCAGTTCCAGCGAAGTAAGTGTACACATAGAGGCAGCGGAATATGGACCTGACAAGTCAGTCACTGCAGTGTCCACGGAAGTTGTTCAACCCATCATTGTAGAGAAGGAAAAACCCTGCATTGTGGTGCAAGATGCAGTGTGTGAGGGAAAATTTAAGTCTAAAAGGAGGAAAATAACCCATGACCTTGTCCTTGAGCAGCAGTTTAACACTCTCCTTCTGAAGCAAGAGAATTTGAGGCTACAAAAGAGGAAGTTGGAGCTAGAGGTGTCACTAATGGAAGAGAGGGTGAAAGGAGACTCTGTAATTGGACGAAACATACATCCGTTAACAACAATTAATGTCAGTCCCATTTTGACGAGTCAGAATTTTGAGTAAATGAACAATTTTATACCATTCCTTGTCTTTCCTAAGAAATTTATAACATTCATATTATTTTTGGGTTTTTGACCAGCAAAGTTTATTGTTACAACCACCACAGGAAGATATTAAAATGCTTCATTAAATCTGTATTTCATTTAGCACATTGTTTTGCAAGTTTTGTTTTTATGTGTATAAATACATTAAAATAACAATATTGTTGTGCTTAAAATTATTTGATCAATCATGTCAAATTCGTAACCTAACGGGGCCCAGAGTATCACTGAGGTGTTTTTGTCTATACTATACACTAAAATTAAGAAAGGCGTGTGTAATTGCCAATAAGCAAAATGATCCCTCTGAACATGAAGTGAAATAAAGGCATTTCTCTATCAGTTTGAGACTAATGCAGGATCAGAACCATAGGGGAAATTATTTAATAAGGCTTTAAAAATAACACCCATTACAAAAGGAGAGAGCCATTCCATCTATAGTTTGAACTGCATTTTTAATGAACTCCTTGCTGTTAGGCATTCAGTCAGCCCTGGTTTTCTTGGGTTCACGGTTTACTCCGGTATCTGATGGAGCGTTATAAAATAGTTAGGTTGGAGTAGCGTTTGCTCAGCTGGGTAAGAGGTAGCAATTTAGGAGCTGGCCGATGGGTGACAAGTCAACAAGGAGACTGGGGAGACCTTCCCCGTGTCATAGAATAAATTATTATTCCATGACAATGGTAAGTTGTGGTTGATTTGTTAAATCTACATAATTGAATAAATTAGGGTTAACAAACAAACAAAACCAGACTGAAGAGTTTCATGTATCCATAAGAAGCAAGGATGCTTCAGTTACTTTATTTTTTCTTTGTTTAGCTTGGAGTTAGTGTTTCAGCCTTCTGCTTAAAACTACACTACCAAGAAATATACTTTGTTATATTCTTAAATAATTTAAATCATTGCTACACAATAACTTTGTCGTACCTAACTGAAATGTACTTCACCTAATTTTATGTCACTTCCAAATTTCCACAAGACTGCATTTACAGACTGAATTGATCAAGTGACAATAAGGTACATTCACATGATAAACAAAACTTTCCTAACTCAAAGTGATCTAAAATGAGGGTACCCCATAGGGTTTTTTCAATCCCTTCAGCCCAACCAATACTTTTCCTCAATCCCGTAATCCTAACAATTTTTATTGGCTTATCCCAATCCTGAATATACATTTAAAAAGTGCCTTGCAGACAGTCCAGATTCCCTCATCTTCAGAGAAGGAGGGGCTGATAGTGGGATAAAAAAATGGTATGTTCAAAATAGGCATGTGACAGGGTTGAGGAAAATGTGGGCAATTTTGGTGAAGTCAAAACAATAGGATTTTCTCACTAATAGGCTAAGGCGCAACAAGTCACCCAAGTGAAAGGCCCCACAGAAAAGCTGACAAGATGTGGATTCAATTTGAACAGCGTCCACAAAACTACACTGGGGAGACCATGACCGCAATGCCTGGCACCCAAGCAAAGGAACAAAGCAAAATGTTCAAACTCTAAATTCTTAAAATTGTTCTGAGTCAGGAAAGTTTTGCCTAACATGTCAAGGAAACAACATTTTTAGGTAATGAGGCAAGGTACAAATGATCAGCCAAAAAATGTGTGGCAAATGTGATTTCTGATGGCCAGACCTTGTTGGGGCCCATCATAAACTTCCACTTCAGCAATTTCATCTGGCAAATCTCCATCTTCCATAGGCTCATTAAGAAGCACAGCAATATTGTGCAACATGGCACAGGCACCGATAATTAAGCAAACTTTCTCTGGTGCCATTCTGATCTCTGAATGCAATACATGGAAACGCCTTTTCCATCTACCAAAAGTTTGCTCAATTACCACCCTTGTTTTAGTGTGTGCTGAGTTGTATGCATCCTGTTTGGGGCTTTCTGGATTGCTGTACGGGGTCATAAGGAATGGGGAGCAGGCATAGCCGCTGCCCCAAGAATTACACCATCATCGAGGGAGTTGTGGTTCTCTTCCAAGTACTGGCAAATATTTGACGAACGGAAGATATGGCTGTCATGGCAGCTTCCAGGCCATCGTGCCACAATATTTGTGAACATCCCTGTTAAATTAACATAAAGCAAATTTTTACCATACAGAAAAGCAGCATAGTTTCTACCATCACAGGAACTTTAGTACTAACTTTAGTACCTGCAAATTAAGCCTGCACAAATTCGGTTTTATCAACTGAATTGATAAAGTCAATTTTCAATGTTTAAAGTTTGATTATATGCTGTAGTAATCTTTTAAGAGTTTACCATTAATATAAAATAGAGTTTGCAAACTTAAACTGCAGACTTGTCTGAACCGTATGTCAACATGACTCTCCTTAATTAAGCATGCAGCTTCAACGAAAAGTCAAGCTCATTATTTTGACAAAAAAGAAAAAAATCAATAAAATTATGCGTTTAAAAATATGTATTTTTTAAAAGCTTCTAGTCTTTGTACATTTTTGCCCATGGTTCCTCTCTTTATGGTAAATAATCCCACTAAATACAACTAAAATCACCTCAGACGTTTGATTGCAAATATTGTACTCACAGTATATAAGTTTGCTTACCTCGTTTCCAAATTGCTGATTATTTACTTGATTCAATTCCGCAACTATGGGTAAGATTTCTGCACAGCCCGTGCACACATTTTATCAGCGATTTTATTATGCATGCAGCAATCTCATACTATTGCACTCAAGTACATGTAGTTTTTATGAATTGAGTCGAAACATGTATGCATATAATTGCATGGGGCTGTGCGGAAATCTTACCCATTTTGATCCAAATTATCTGTTTGTAATCACTATTCCCAAACAACTTAACGTCCAAATAATTTTTAAAACGTCATTTCATCCAAGAGTATCCCAGAATTCGTCCAACATGTACTTTTTTTTCTATTTTGCCCTTCATGTAAAAGTCCTCAGATATGATAATAGCTTTTACTCTTGTTTACAAGTGTTAGTTAATATTTTACTGACCTTCGTGGTCACACATTCCTTGAACGTTGATTGAATGGAAGCCTTTGCGATTCACGTACGCATTCTCGTGATCTTTAGGCGCTTGAATTCTTATATGGGTGCCATCCACGCAGCCGATAACACAAGGAAAGCGTCCGCGACGATAAAATGCGTTCTTGTTCACAACAAGTTCGGCACCTGTAGGCCATTTAATAAAGTCGCTTTGCTTCGCTAACAAGGCATGTGATACGCTCGTCACGACCCGCGAAACGGTTGACTTGTTGACAGCAGCAGTGTCTCCTATCACTTGTAGGAAACTTCCACTCGCGAAAAATCGCAGAGCAATTGGGACCTGCTGCAGGGGCGGAAGCGCATGATTTCGGCGAGTGCTACGACGAAGATCATCGGCAATGAGATTGGTAATGTAACCAACTGCCTGTCTTCCAAACCTGTAGCGAGCTCTTTGTTCTTCGTCTGTAAAATTTTCAATGTCTATCAGTTCCCTGAACTGTCTCGGTCTTCTCCGTATATTAACAAACAACAAGTCAGCCATTTTTTTTTGACGTGCTTTTATTATCATTTAACCTGAGGTTAGTTATTTAACCTACCTAGCTAGCAGGGTTAAATTTAACCCGCTGTTTAATCTGAGGTTAGCGCTAACCGGTGTTTGAACAACAGAACTAACCTGCGGTTAAAATTTAACCGCGGGTTACGTTTATTTAACCTGAGGTTAGGATTTATCCTACTTTCGAACAACTGGGCCCTGAAGGCGCTTGGTAGTTCCCGCCGTTTTGTAAAAGTTGCCCGAAGCATTTTGCTTGACCATCACGAGGGGAGCCGACTTTCTGAACTGGTCAATGAAGGAGTTGTTGAGCGCATTTTTAAAGGAGTTAGAACTGAGGGAAGACCATTACTATGCAGTGTCCTCGGGTGGAAATACGCAGAGCAGGAAGGACAGCAACACATTTCACACAAAGCAGGAAGTTGAGAACTGTGCGTTTTGCCTTGGGAGACACGCACCAGCGAACTGTAAGAAAGTGAGTGATGTGAATATACGTAAGAACATTTTAGTTAAGTATGGTAGATGTTTTAAATGTGTGCAAAGGGGACACCGAGCCCGAGATTGTAAGTCGATTGAATTATGTAACAGGTGTGGGCGGTCCCACCACATTTCAATTTGTGATAAGCAGGATAAGCCAGCAGTCAGTGAATTTGAAGTTAGACCAGAGGCTAACCCTACCACTACTAGCCCTAGTAGTTTTCATGTTGGTGTGGGGGATCGTGTAGCCCTACAGACTGCCCATGCAGTCATCACCGGGGAGGGTCAGCCACAGAGGGTTAGAGTTTTATTTGATGCCGGCAGCCATCGCTCCTTTGTCACAGCCAGAGCTGCTCGGCGTGCGCGGCTTCCTGTAACCAGGCAAGACTGGCTTGCAATAAGTACGTTTGGGCAACCCTCAAGGGATATGAAGCTAAGGGACGTCGTCCAAGTCAAGGTGAGTCCTATAGGGGGGGGGGGGGAGAGTTTCACTAACATGGAGGCGTATGTAGTTCCAGAAATTTCTAGTATTCCAAATGCCCATGTAGAATTAGTAAATTACCCCCACTTGAAAGGGCTGTGGTTTATTGATGTGAGTAAGGAAAGGGATGAGATGGTTATAGATGTATTGATCGGGGCGGACTACTTGTGGCAATTTCAGAAAGGATGCACAATTAGGGGTAAGTTTGACGAGCCTGTTGCTGTAGAAACGGAGTTGGGGTGGGTCTTGTCAGGACCTATGAAGGGCCAAGACACATGCAGTGATGTACACTTCACCCAGGTAAATTTCATTGCAAGCTCTGTTGAAGAGCAAGAAAGTCTAGAAAATGTCCAAAGATTGTGGGATCTGGAGACACTGGGTATTAGAGAGATCACTGACCAGGTCCATGAGTCATTTGAAAATAGCATCTCATTCAATGGGACCAGATATTCTGTTTGCTTACTATGGAAGGAGGGGCACCCGGAACTTCCCAGTAATTATGGAACCAGCCTGCATCGTCTTAAAACTCAGATGCGAAGACTAGAGAAGGATCCTGAGATTCTCAAAGAGTATGGGAACATCATACAAGACCAGCTACGAGTGGGGGTGATAGAAAAGGTAGCAGAGTTGGAAAAGGCCCCCAGGATTCATTACTTCCCTCACCAAGCAGTTGTTCGCCAAGAGTCGGCTACTAAGAAGGTAAGAGTGCTATATGATGCTTCCTCGAAGGAAAGTAAGAGTGTCGCATGTTTGAATGATTGTTTGCATGTTGGACCCCCTCTGACCCCCTTGCTTTACAACATTTTGCTTCGATTCAGGGAAAATAGAGTGGTCCTGGTAGGGGATATTGAAAAGGCCTTTTTAAATGTGGAAGTTGACCCAGAGGATAGAGATTGTCTGGGTTTCTTGTGGGTGGAGAAACCCCGTGATTTGTCCCAAGTTGTTGTCTACAGGTTTTGTAGAGTTGTATTTGGACTGAATGCATCACCCTTTTTATTGAATGCTACACTTCGACATCATGTCAAAAGGTATGAAATTTCTGACCCAAGGTTTGTAGCGAAGTTGTTGGATTCGTTTTATGTTGATGATTTTGTTGGTGGTGGAGCGACAGCGCAGGAAAGTATGGAGTTGTACCAGAAGACTCAGAGTCGAATGGCTGAAGGAGGTTTCAAACTCAGGAAATGGCTGACAAATGAATCACAGGTAAGGGCCAAAATGGCAACTGAAACCCAGATTGGTCATAAACAAGATGTGGTGACAGAGGAAGACATTAGTTATGCTAAGTCTTCTGTGGGCATGAAGTTGGGAGGCAAGGGCCAGAAGGTGTTAGGGTGTGAGTGGGATTACGAAGCTGATGTCATGACCACCCTCATGAGGAGGTGGTGGAGTGCTCACTTCATGGTTTCGCAGATGCAAGTAAGAAGGCCTACTGTGGCGTGGTGTACCTTGTTTATAGAACCCAGGTAGGTTGATATGTACGAATGTTGACTTCAAAAACAAGAGTGGCACCCTTGAAGGAGCTGTCAATTCCAAGGTTAGAGCTTATGGCGGCACTTATACTAGTGAAACTTACGGTCAATGTTGAAGATGCTCTTGCCTCGCAGCAGAGTGTCGAGCGTTCGAAACTGTGGCTGGACAGCCAGACTGCCTTGTTCTGGATTATGAACCGAGGGGAATGGAAGCAATTTGTCAAGCACCGTGTGAACGAAATTTTGAAACTGAGTGACAAAGGAGATTGGAGGTACTGTCCAAGTCGAGAGAACCCTGCGGACATTGGGTCGAGAGGAACGTCTGCATCCGAGTTAAAGCAGAATGTATTGCGGTGGCAAGGTCCCGCTTGGTTAACAGAGCCAGAAGAGAGTTGGCCTTCAGAGGGATCAGTGTCACCAACCACGGAAAGTCGAGAAGAAGAGAGGACGACCAGCATCCTTGTGGCCCGAACTGACCTGGTTGTTGGGATAGACAAAGTCATTGAAATTGACAAGTATAGCTGCATAAGGATGGTTTTGAGAGTGACAGCGTGGCTTAAACGGTTTTGCTTCAATGTGGCCAAGAAGACAAGGTCAGAGAGGAAGCATGGACCATTATCCTTGCAAGAACTGACTGAGGCAGAGATCGACTGGATAAAAGCAGCACAAAGAGAGTTAAAGTGTCAAGAGAACTACAAGCGGCTTTCTAACAAGTTTGGTCTGACTGAAGACAGTAAGGGAGTGATAAGATGCAAGGGACGGCTAGAGTATGCTGATCTGCCCGCGGAAGCGAAGGAGCCAATAATTTTACCCAAGGACCACCACCTGACATTCCTAGAAATTCAAAGATGTCACAAGAAGGTCCTTCACTGCGGAGTGAAGAGTACTCTTGCAGAACTGCGCACCAAATTCTGGGTCCCCAAGGGGAGACAAGTCGTGAAGAAGATATTGTCGCGGTGTGTGACATGCAAGAAGTGGGAGGTTACAGCATATACCCAACCAGCGACGGCGAGTTTACCAGAATTTAGGGTAAATCCGGCCCCGCCCTTCTCAAAGGTTGGGGAAGCAGTTAAAGAAGGTTTATGTCTGCTTATTCTCATGCTGTGTTACTCGGCCACTGCACCTGGACTTAGTGGAAGATCTCTCGACTCCTACATTTTTGAGGTGTCTGAGAAAGTTCACCGCGCGAAAAGGAACTCCCACCTTGATCGTGTCTGACAAAACAAAGACGTTCAAAGGAGCAGAGAGAGATACGTGCACTT
>OZ024890.1:37838025-37854025 GCA_964017195.1 Siderastrea radians
TTTGCTCAAAGTCTTAATGCTTCAAACGGAAACACAGTTGGCTTATGCACAGCTAGTTGTAGCTTGCTCTCTCTTAGGTAGAAATGCAGTTTTAAGCTTCACTCTCGGACACTCTTGTAAGAACAACTGAGAACATTTTTGCCAATTAGAGTCCTTCCAAATTTTAAATTTTGAACAAACAGCTTCACATTGAACTAGAAAAACTACATGCCACGAAACTACATAGTCAAGCTTACTGAACTTTTAGCAATCCTTGAGAATTGGGATTGTCTGTTGGTATTAAAATTAATCAATCTTGATTTAAAAGAAGTTAGTGAGCTAGATTACTTTACATGCTGGCATGGATTTAAGATAATATAACAAGAACAGATATTTAAGTATTTATGTTTTGTTCTGTTGCAGCTACTGCAGTTTTGCACCTCAGCTGAATGATTACAAAAGCTTTCCGACAGCTTCAACAGACATCAGACCCCTGTCCAGTTCATTTCAGCTAAGTGTGGAACAAACAATTCACGATATAAAATAATGTTGGAAATTACAGTTGCAATTCTGACAATACAAGTCCAAACTTATGTTTTCTTTTTGACTGACAAATGGTCACTACAGGTTTTGGGAATTGATCCATGTAAGTTAGCAAAATAGTTTTGCAGCAGTATCCTGATGATGAAACTAAAGATTCTATTATATAGCAGCTGCTACATGTAACAAAAATAGAATTTACAATAAAGAAAAATACACTGTGAAAATAATTTCATGTCCAGTATTTTCTTGTATTCTGTTATATTCTGCTGTTGTTGTACATATGAAATCTATAGCTAGGTAGGATGCCAAAATCTTGTGTAGCATTGGTAGTATCCCAGAAAATTCCATACTAGGATAATGAAAGTTTCCCTATCTTTCTTCCCTGACAGAGCATGTGAAACACCGTGTGAAAAGGTAACTTTTTTCACGTCTTTCACATTCTTTTCACATGCCTTTCACATAGTAAAATTTCACATGCATATGAAATTATCATGTGAAAAACGTATGAATACTGCGTGAAAACAACCCCCATTTCACACGCTATTTCTCATGTTTGGTGTGTGAACTTGTCTGATAGAGCATGTGAAACACTGTGAAAAGGATAACATTTTCCACGCCCTTTTTCACATTGTTTTCAAATGCCTTTCACACGGCAAAATTTCACATGCATGTGGAATTTCATGTGAAATAAGCGTGAAAAACGTGAATACCATGTGAAAATTACCAATTTTTTCCACACTATTTCACATGGTTTTTCACATGTTTGCTTCTGGTAGTGACGTTTCCATCGTCCTCTCAATCGCCTCCCATTTTGATATAAAAGTTGTGCAACACAGCACAGGCAATGGCAGTTTTGACAGAGAATGATATGTCGCTATCAAGCTGCTTTTGTAAAATTCTCCACCGAGATTTCAGGCAGCCAAATGCCCACTCTTTCTTGACCCAAAGACTCGATAGCTCACGGTTGAACCATATTTCAGACCTGTCCCTTGTTGCCTCTAGGAATGGCTTTTGCAGCCATGGAGATAGCAGGTAAGCACTGTCACCTAGTAAATACG
Organism: Siderastrea radians; assembly: GCA_964017195.1. Taxonomy (NCBI): domain Eukaryota; kingdom Metazoa; phylum Cnidaria; class Anthozoa; order Scleractinia; family Rhizangiidae; genus Siderastrea; species Siderastrea radians. Next base: position 37,839,606 of record OZ024890.1, read on the forward strand.
GGCCAATTTCATGGCCATCCACATCGACAACAGGACCAGGAAGTAAGTGCTGCTGATACCAGCTGCAGCAATCAACTGCACTTCCACGAGATGCACTTACCCGTATATGTGTAATGACGTTAGTAATTATTTGTTTATAAATAGAACACTAAAATATCAAGCTGAATTGCATAAAGTACATAGCCATATTTGTAGTACTAGTTGTATGTAAGTGAAATTATATGAGACCTTGTATAAATGAAAGTGAATTGCTGTAATATAATGGTCTTGAATCTGAACGAGTTGTTTTACGCCACGTTACAAATTTTGGTGGCAGTGGTGAAAAACCTGCAAATGAAACAATGACGGGAGAATGCAGCCAAGGTACTAGTAATACATCAGTGCCACCTACAGCAACAACCTCTACAATTACCTGAAATTCAAGCACCATTTTACCCGAAAAGTTTGAAAGCGGTGCCATCGTTCTATAGCTTCGTCAGTTCGAAACTTGTGCAACAGCAAACGGCTGGCAAGAACAGGACAAACTGACCGATTTTCCAGTATTCCTGCTTGGTAGAGCGACCACCTGTTTCTATGCCTTGCGTGATGATCAGAAATCTTGGTACAATGCTCTGGTTAAAAATCTTACAGAGGAACTCTGTCCAAAGGTCGATCGTAAGAAATTCTGCGCCGAATTTGAAAACACACTGCTTCGACCGGGCGAGGATCCCGCAGTTTTCCTTTGGGAGTTCACACAACTTCTCGAGAAGGCAAATCCATCTCGCACCAAGGACAGCAAAATGGCTCTTTTGGAGCGACAATTTATGCGGGGACTACCAGCCAGGACCTGCCTCAAACTCTTGGAGCACAATGCAATGCCATGGTTAGTCACTGCGGTTTCCTTTGCACAACAAGTTTTAGCACTGGACACTGAACACTTTGCAGGCCAACAATACCACTCGCTTGAGTACCGACAAAAATGACCCACCAGAGACGCCGGACATGTCCACACTCGTGGCAGCTGTCAAAGCCTTGCAAGTGTAACAGTAGTCCCTTCGCAGCGAGTTATCAGAACAGCAACAAGTAAGACCAATGTCCACCACCAGAGGAATTACCTGCTATGAATGTGGCAAACGAGCCTATTGTGCCCCAACTTGCCTGTACAGACAGAATGCTTCTCGATGTACTGCCAATTATTGTAGCAATTTAAGTAATTTTAATAGGTTTGTTTGTAGTAACTGTGATCGCCTTGGCCATGTGACGAGTAATTGTTTTAGGCCTTTGCACAGCCCAAGGGCACCTATGCAGGGTCAATAGGTCACCCTAGCAGGTTTTTGTTTTCTTCCTACCCATCCAACCTGGGGGTGTTATGGGTCAGAATGGCCAGTTAAAATGCCCATTGGGCTTTCTTCTTTATAAAAAACAGGAAGCAGTAATTTTTAATCAGCTGTTTTCAGCTGTCTCTTGTTGCAGTATCAACATTAATTTTGGCTCCCAAAGAGAAACCTTGCACACTCTAAAATACACCTACCTCAAATTCATAAAAATTGATTGATGTTAACAGTGATTATTTTGTCTGGCTCTTAGAGCTCAAAACAATATAATTCACTTTTATAAGAGAAATTAAAGGAAAAGGCCTACCTTAATGTCTTTTAGAAGCCTATTGTTAGTTTTATCCACAATAAATGATGTAAAATGTTGTGTTCTGTTAAAACTGTTGTGTTGTTTCTTACAGTTTAAATTTGAAGTGGTACTTCTTTAGTAATTTTTTTTATCGTAGCACCACTTTAAGTAGCATAAAGAATTGCTGAGTCATGGCAAACAAATGTTATAATTTCTGGAATGTTTCCTTAAGAAACATCGATTTTAAGCTGCAGTTTTTACTGCATGCTAGCCTCTCAACAGTTTACTGCGCAATACCTGCAATCATACAGGTTCAAATATTATAAATTACAAGTCTTGGAAGCTGCATCGTCTTGAATGAAAACCAAGCGCGCCTGAGTAATAATTATCCCCTATCTCCCCTTATCTAGGGCAAAAACTCGTGACAGCAAAACTATAATGAGAGGTCACATTTCATATTACCACTAACTTTATCATGATCTGAGTAGTGGTTGGCCTGTCAACACTTCAGTGCAACCAAGTAATTGGATAGGGGGTGGGAAACAATATTCATGGGCCTCTCAGGCAGGTGCCCCCACTCTTGTTGTGTGTCTCCCGGTCGTCTGCCCCTCTCTTTCTTGCGCCTTATAGTTTTCATATTGGCGCCTATGTAGGCTAATGTCTGGCTGGCCAGTTTTAACTTATGGTAAGCACTCTATGTTAATGCCAAATTATATGCTGGGGTGGTGATGGTGTGGGGGGGGGAGGGGGAAATTAACGTTGTGTTTGTGCTGCTGCTGCTGCTGCTGGCTTTCCATCATCAAGAAAAGTACATTTGTCGCAGAACAAATTCAAACTCTGCATGGTCAGTTGTGTTTCTCATGTAGGTGCTGCAGTTCTTCAATGAAATTTATCCCTGCACGGTATCAACTCAGGTACAGTGTATAAAAAGGTGCTAAGTAATTTTATTTGTTATTACTATTTTTTTATTTTTTATTTTATTTAACAGTATTCCAATGCTGAGAACCTCCCCCCCCCCCCCCACCACCAAAAAAAAGAAAAGAAACGAACATGCCTCCCTCCTTTCTTGAAAAGACTGCTGTCAGAAATGCCACGGAACAATTCGCCAGCACAATGACAATTAGAAGGCCTGGGAAGTGGTCACATTGGAGTGAACTATTGCCTTTGTTTAATGCTCTCCAGCCTATGTCACCAGGGAAATGCTGAAGAAGCACTCCAAAATCAGCTTGGAGAGGTATAAGTATTGGTTTGATTCTAAAGATTTTAACCTACCCATAAACAAACGCAATAGTCTTACCTCAAAGTCACAGTTTGCAAAGGAGCTTGAAGATAAGTTGAACAACGAGAACTAGCAAACTACAGATACTGATATCATGAAGACTTGCATGTATTTTACACAAAAAACTGTTGTTTCTGTGACATGCAAAATATCAAATTCCATGGATTATGTCCCAAAACTCAGGTTCCTTGGTTTCCAGTTAACGTCACAAGCCTTTTACACTTTTTGAAGAATGTAGTTTCAGAGAAACTGGCCAAACAGTATGGACTTTATCACAAAAGAACGCTGATGCCACTACAACTACCTCTTGGTCTGAATTGGAGACTCATGTTTGAGGTTATGTTAGATAAAGTGAGAGACAAAGACAATGGAAATGAAGTCTCATTCTCAACACAAACCTACAACTCTCTTTGCGACATACTGAATTCCAATGTCTTACTATTACCTGTAATTAAGAGAAAAATAAACCAAGTTGGAGGGAAGTTAAAACACTTGAGGGATTAAACCTTTCTATCCCGGGGAAACATATATAAATGAAGTGGCATTCAACCTTGGAATGCAGAACTGAATATCAATTTGTTGTTGCAGAAAATATCCACACTCCCCCTGACGGACGGTTGTTTGTTTTGTACCCTGCCCCCTCACCCCTCTGAAAATTCCAACTTAGCTTCATACTTTCCTTTACAGATTTTGGCCTTTAAGACCCCCTCCCCTTCGGAATTTCCAATGGCCATCCTAGGGGTGGGTATAGATATTTTCTGAAACCACACAATTTATGTGGAAAAAAACTACCTTCAGCCTTATTTGTTCATGTAGCTAGTGGTCAGTACACGTGTCTCTCAGTTGCAGTTGGTGTTACTTTAAGAATAGTAAGAGAAATATTGGTAACATTAATGAGTACTTGCATTGCTTGTCGTTTTCTTTAATTTATGGCATTAGATTTTAGGAAACTTTTAGATTTTTTTGGCACAGAATATTCTAATGTTTTGTAAAGAAAGCTCTTTTGAACTGCTGTCTACAGGGCATATGAAGGAACATTTACGTTTCTTTTAATCACAGCGAATCCTTATGAAAACAAATGTATGTAGTTCTTTTGTGGTTTTTATAGTTGTCAAAAAGGCATACTAGCCTTCCAGTCGGGCCCTTGTGAAAACACTTAAATTTGCTCGGGAGTCCTATGAGCCATGAAACATTCAATTCGGCTGCATTGTAGCGTGGTCATCCTGGTGGTGTAGTGGTTAACACACCGACACTAGAAAGTCGAGGAAGTGGTTTCAAATCCCGCTTAGGACGAATTTTAAGTTTTCACTTTGTGTTTATCTCTTTCTTCGACTGGTTTGAGTTCAATTGTGGTATTTATATATGTGTCATGATTCTCAGTTTGACTTCTCAAAAGTGAGCCAGTGACTGGTTGAAAATTCACGCCATTTTTGTTGTTATTTCCATTCAAACCAGAAATTCTAAGTTTCTCGTCAAAACGCATTGGAAGAAAATATATTCTCCACATTGGGCTTCGATGCTTCGCAACTCCGCCCAATACGAAATATATATTCATCCAACTTGCCATCAATATAATGCAGAATTGCAGTCTCAAAATCACAATTAGTTTGTAGTATTGAAATATATGATATACGTGTATACATAAAACATATTTTACGACATTTTCGAGAATAATTATTTGACAATATAGTATAAGTATAACTAGCCATCATTTTCATAATGAATAATAAGGTTTATGTTAAAGATAACAGAGAAAATTGTTACAGTTCAGAACAGAAATTAGAGCTTTCACAGTAACCGTTAAAGACCCTTGTGAACACATTTGCGAACACAATGAAATATTTAATAAACATGTTTAATTAATATTGAAAAATTATAACTTCAATACACTACAAACGTCCCCACTTACACTCTACCAAACTTTCAGGACTTCCACACTTCCACCCTACCAGACTTTCACACTTACAAACTTCCAGACTTCCAAAGCTTCCACACCACCAAACTCCCAAACTCCCACACCTCCAGACTTCACAAAATCAAATGTCCAGACTTCCAAAGCTTCCACACCGCCAAACTTCCAGACTTCCAAACTTCCAGACTAACCAAACTTCCACTCTTCCAAACTTCCACACTGCCAAACTTCCACACTTCCAGACAAGCTACCAAACTTCCTCCATGCATACAGTACTGGACAGAACTAACCTAACAGGAAACACATTATTAAAAAACTAGGCAATGCTAACTGGAATGTAAAAGGAACGTAAATGGAATGCTAAGGGAATGCAAAAGGAACGCTAAGGGAATGCCAATGGAACAGTAAGGGAAAATTAACGGTTAATGCATTCCACATTTTTACGGTAACGAATTCTCAAAGCCAGTAAAATCCAATGGAATGCATTCCAAGAGAACACATGCCTTTTTGCTGGGTATATATGTGCTGCAAATTTTAGCCGGCAAAAGCGCGTTAAACTTCTTGGTGCAAGGTACACTGTGTGCAAGTGTGTTCATTTTGTTCGTAAGCTATCAAGTTTTCAACAGTTTTTTGCCATTTGTTACTGCTACTATGACAGAAAGAACCCTAAAACTAGGTGAGTACAAATTGTTTTGTTTAAGTCAATTTCATCAATCTCCTTTTACGAAAAAAAAAGAAAAGAAATGAAGATAATTGAACGACCACCTCCTCTCTCAGCTTTTAAGACAGCTTAAAAGACTCCTGAATTCATTGGAATTAAGTTCGCCACTGAAGAGAAGACATCCCTTAAGGGCCCCAAAAACATCAAAGAGGGCAAACAAGTGGTGGTCAACTTTAACGGAAAAGAGAAGAAGGCAACAGTGATAGTTTTCAGCGGTAAGTGTACTGTTTCTTCATCTTTTGATTCTATTTACACGAGGCTTAACTTAGGTCAGGCTGCAGTCCGTTAATTATAAAATTAACTTTCAACATTGTAAGGTAGAATGGCTTGAAATGGCTTTCACATAAAATTTGTTCTGCGGAACTTTAGTTTCCTCGCGATGCGAGGTTTATAAATTTGTCGCGTGGGGATCGCGCGAGGATTGCTAAGGGCGGTCAAATCTCGATCTGCCAGTATATATTTCGATGGTGTCCGCACAGTTGCCTAGCAACAAAACCAAATCGCGACCGCTGACAGTTGTGCACTCTCATGTTTTTTCGGCGTGTTTCTTCATTTCTTGCCTGCTTCGCTACGTACATTTACGTGCTGATATTTTTATTCATCTTCTGTGAACAAGTAATTAGACAGCAACCCCTGGTTTAACAAGTGGCTCAAAATCCATTCCGGGGTAGATTTACAACTGAAACTGAGCGTGAATGCCGACTTGAAATTCAGCGCGAGCAACGAAGGCGAAAGAGTCGACGACAAGAAAGCACGGGTAGGAGAACATCGTTTACCGGTAATAGCCTAGCAAGACTAAAGCCGTCAGCAGGACACAAACAGGAGACTGGAATATTACAGGCGAGAAATCTTGGAACACACACAACGTAGCTTAAATTTATCTTGATAGCACAGCGCTGCCACAAAACGAGATTCCCCAACAACGCCAGAATCGCGTGATACAAGGTCTTCGAAATTATAACTCAGTCACACCAATTGAATAATGACAATGAACTCAGCGGCTACAAACTCTTCGAGAAAATGTGTGCTGAAACCGATCAGGACCGGCGACACCGACTAGAAGTGCTTCGACAAAAGGATTTTGTTATAGAAGCAACGAGAGGCGACAAAAAATGCACGATCATCAAAATACTTTTGCTAGAAATTTACCTTTCCAACGGGCAGTGACTGAACAGGTTGGCTCAAAATTATTTCCTCTCTCTACCATTATCTTTACTCTTGATGTACTAGTAATTATTATCAACATGTAATTACTTTTCCAAGTATGATCAAAATTACAGATTACACAAGAGAAATGAAATTATTTCACAAAATAGGTTTCAGTTCCCACAACAATTTGCATATTTGTGTATGAGCAGTAAAAAGAATTCAAATTCTAAGTTTAGGACGTTCCCGAAAAATATTTGAAAGAAATAATTCATATTGGATCAGTAAGAATTTGTAAAAGTTTATGTTTTCCGTTATGGATATTGACCCTATTAATAGTTTAAAAATAATATTCAGATGGATCAGAAAGGACAATTTCTGTTCACAATTTGGTTTGGAAATGCACTCACAAGTACTGCTCTGCCTAGCAATTACCACTTTAAAATGTGTAGCGGGTATAGGTACATACATGCATGTATTTGATGTGAAACAAAAATTACTGCTTGACATTAATTATTGACAATAATTTCATGATACATACAGTGACCAGCATCACAGGTCTCCTCGCAGTGCACAAGCAAGCACCAAAATCAGGGGAATTGAGATCCTGATCACCTTCAGCATGATCTGTCTATGTGAAAGTTTACTTACTTCTGAAGGTTTCACATGCTATAATTTACATTCACCCTTTCCCTTAATTAGCTACTCTTGCTTTCCATACCAACTGACCTCCCTAAGCCCCAATGTAAGCCTGCAAATTCTCCTTACTGGTCTTTATACATTTCTTGTAGTACTAGTGCAGAGAACTTCTTTCTACTGGAATTAACACTATTCATCTTTGGCGATCAATTCCTTAATTCTGATGACCTAAGTAAAGCATTGCTATTGTAGGGAGATGCTGGTAACTGGGGATTCAAGAGTTAACTTATTATTTTATTGTGACAATTATCTAATCCAATTTTTATAGTGTGTTGGGGGGAATGAATAAACATGCTACTGCATCAATATGAAACTCTGTGCTTTGCTTGCCATTATTCTGTATTATTCTTATTTCAATTTTTCGGTAAAAATGGATAATTTTTTTAATACACTGCATCACTCTTCAGCTGTAGTAGACTCCTGCTACAGTATCTCAACCATTCAAGGGAAATTAAATGAATTGTGTTAGCTATTGACACTTGTCAGTACCCAGTAAATAGAACAAAAGCTGTACAACAGAATCTAAAGGAAATGGCTGGGTAAATGTTGGAGATAACAAGTTCCAAGTTGGAATTTGAACTGCATTTCTGATAAACCTATACTCTCACCCAACCAAAATAAACAGAAACACCACACATTGGCCCTGACAACAGGTCCACAGCAATACTATATACATCCTCTCTAGAGAGCAATTTACCTTATGTGAGAATGAAGAGAAGTGGGGGGGGGGGGGGTGGGGGCTGAACGTATTTTCTTATACATGACAGAGGATTGGATGCAAGTTACATGGAAACGACTGGGAACCAGAATGTTGATCTTAACTCACAATTCGGGACCATCGTGGCCACCCATCCACACATCCAGTTAAACCGAAATTCTATCCTCTCCCGACCCCCATCAATCAGTTTTGTGGTGCACCCGTGCCCGAGCTTCGCGACGTTCTGCGAGTCACGTATTTCTAGTTTAAGTGATGCAGTCGAAGGGTAAATTTTCATGCACCATCTAGTGATTCAACATGTTTAAAGCTGCTTTAACAGTGAAAAACGTATTTGCAAAACTCAATAAAAATTTTTGATTGAAAATATCTCAGAGTTTTCATCAAAGAGACTTGCGCTTTTTAACAGTCACAGTCCGAGTTTCCCTCGTCTGTGGTTATTTGTAGAACTTGTAAGCTTAAGGTGGCCCGAAATAGTTTTTTGGCGCGCGCAGACTGGGCTCTAATCTCTCGCGCGGTTTTTTTAAAAAACCCACGAAGCCCCCACGAAAAAAATGGCGACCGCAATGTGTTTTCATCTTGTTGTTTATAATATGCGCCGTCCACTTTTCAAATGGAAAAAAATGGTTTTATCCTCAACTCTAACACTTTGTAGGACATTGGCATCTGAAAATTTGTTGGAGCGTAAAATGTGTAGCTTGTGGCCGGCTTTAAACTCGGAAAAACGTAAAGAGAGTGATGATCGCGATCGTCGAGGGACTGAGATACCGTATGGATTTCTCGGATTAACCGGGATACTTTACGCTGTGTTTTCTGGTAAATGTCTTGCTGAATGTGCAGGGGAAGACGCCTTTTGTTCTACTGAAGTAAATGTACAAGAAGAAGTATCTAAGACGCCGGCAAACAATGACAAAAGTCGTGACACGTCAGGTCGCTTTTCTTCCTCGCGTAAAATACTGAAAAGTCAACAAAAACAGGTCCGCGCAATAAATTTGCTGAAGAACATTAACTCTGTAAAACGAAAATTAGAACTTGATGATGAACAGGAAAAGGAGGAAAAGGAGCACTGGAAGCGAAGAACACGAAGTATGACGGTGAGTTCCCTTTTTATTTTCTTGTTATCTTTCGTTTTGTTTACATACCGGTTTTAACTTGTAACGCAAGACCCGTCGTCACGCGAGGTTTGTAATTGAGTAAAAGTCGTCGCTTACTTCAGGACTACGAAAGCGGACAGGGAACTACCCCAACTGGGACCAGAATTGTAGATATTGAGGTTCTCCGAGAAGGCCTAAAGAAGTGCTCCAGCTGCATGAAAGGTACAATTATTTTTTAGTACAATACAAGCAAAACGCCTCCGTCTTGCACAAGGAATGTTAATAACTGAGAAAAAATGAAGACAGGCTAAAAGTTAAGAAAATAATTATAGAAAAGCAAGGAATAACATGATATTAAAATATCGAATTTATTTAGAGAGGATAATCTGTCAAAGTAAAAACTGAAAACTGATGGCCCTAAACGATGATTTGGAAAATAAACCTCAAGAATTTGGTAAATCACTAAACCTCATAATTTTTTCTATGCATTTTATTTATCCCTTGTTCCCTACTTTACTTTTGGGTTGGGTTTGAATTTATAATATTCCTATTTTTTCCGTTTGTTTTGAAATATCAATAGGCCCCCTTGCCTTCACTGACATTGACAATGAAAACATGTGTGGACTGGCCAGCACTTTCACAGTCGACTGCCCTTTTTGTGGTCACAAAAACAATGTGTCAACCTCAAGAAAGCACAGAGATGGGAGTAGAGGACCAAGTGCCTTTGATGTCAATAGCAGAGCAGCCCTTGGTGCCCTGAATGCTGGCATTGGCCACACCCACCTGAGTGCTTTAACATCTGCACTCAATATCCCCCAAATGAACCATGTCACTTTTAAGGCCAGAGAACGGGAGATTGGCAAAGCAATTGAAAAAGTTGCAGAGAAGAGCTGTTTGAAGGCCATAGAAGCTGAAAAGGAAAATGCGCTCAAAGGTAATAAAAGGGCTTAAACTTGAAAAGCCTGTTTATTTAAAGTTGTCCTTTAAGAATTAGTTTGCCCTAATGACTGTCCCCCTCTCCAAAGCAAAACTGGCCCACTTTCTGGCAAGTGCAAAAATTAAATAACAATCAACAGACTATTAACATGCTTTTGTAAGCAGTCTTTCCAGACACACTTTGGTTTATATAATGTGCATTTAATCCAACAATAAGATTTGTAAAGTGTATAAGGTACATCCAATCTTTAAAAAGTTGACTAGACTAAAATAATTCAGAGTAAAGGTTGATCCTCTTACCATAGAAAACCCTTTGTTTCATTTAAAGTGGGCCTCACACAGAATGATTATTTAGGTTTTCCAATAGATTCTTATCAAATTGAAAAAAACAACCTAATAAATAATTGTAATTCAATTTCTTTTCCAAGCTGGAAGAGTCGCTGACAGCAATGGCCTTATTGGCATATCCGTTTCGTACGACATGGCGTGGCAGAGGAGGAATGGGGGCCACAGCTCTAACACTGGCCATGGGGCTGTAATGGGAGTACAGACAGGGAAGGTCTTGGACTATCAAACAAGATCAAAGACATGCAGAACCTGTGCCAGTGGCAAAAACAAAAAACATGATTGTCGTAAGAACCATACCGGATCTTCAAAAAGTATGGAGCCTGATGTTGCGGTTGATCTTTTCAAGCGAGCAGTAGAAAACAATGTCAAGTACAACATCTACACTGGAGATGATGATGCAACAACTCAGGCTCATATTAGAGATCAAGTTCCCTATGACGTTGAAAAATATTCAGATACAGTACATACAAAAAGATCTTTGGTCTCAAAGCTTTATGCACTAAAATCAAACAAAAAATTTCCTGGATGTTCCCAACTTTCTGTGAAAGTAATAGGATATTTAGGAAAATGCTTTGGATATTGTGTTGCACAGCACAAAAATAACCCCCAGGCTCTTCAAATTGCGATTCAAAACATTGTTCCTCATGCCTTTGGCAAGCACCAAAACTGTGATGATGTGTGGTGTCACTACAGGGAAGATCCAGCGAGCTATAAACATAATGACCTACCTTTTGGAAAAGATTTGCACAGTGATGAACTTGAGAAAGCACTGACAACAGTTTTTAATGAGTATTCAACAGTTGTCGTCGTTAAAAAACTCGCTCCAGCTGCCAATTCCCAACGCAATGAAAGCCTCAATAATGTTGTTGGATCAAAAAATCCTAAAATTAGATTTTATGGGGGCAGTGAAAGTAACGATTTTCGAATTGCTTGTGGCATAAGCCAAAAAAATGAGGGGCAAGAATATGTTTGTCAAGCTTTAGAGGAAATTAACGTCGCACCAGGCGTTCACTGCAAAAGGTACTGTGAGTTAGCTGACAAACAATCACTTCAACAAAAAATTCGTAAATCATCGGTTCCTTACAAGAGAAGGCGGTCTCAACTGAAAAGTAAAAATCTCAGTTCTAATGCAAAGAAAGAAGAAAGGGAAGGCCCTACCTATCAGACTGGCATTGGACTGAATTTAGACTTGTCAGATAGCAACACCCTTTTAGCACAGTTATCAACATTAATTAAAAATCTAACTACATGTCAGGTAAAAGAGTATGAGAAGTTGGTGCCTCCAGTTACAACCCGGCCAACCTCTCCGCAAATAACTTTTCAGGACAGCATCAAATATCAATTTATAGTATTTGACACAGAAACAACGTCAACTGGAAAAGATGCACAGATTTGTCAAATAGCTGCAATCACTAAATCTGGAAAATGCTTCAATGAGTACATCCTACCAACATGCAACATCAGTCACCATGCTTCGCTTATCAACAAATTATCTATCAAAACAATTAACGGCCATAGAACCTTGCTGAAAGACAACAATCCTGTTAACTCCGTTTCTCTTGAAGAATGTCTTGAAAAGTTAGGGAAATTCCTTTCCACTAGCGACACTAATTCTCACACTGTTCTCATCGGACACAATTCCACTACATTTGACACACCAACTTTGCTTCGTTGTGGTGGACTTGCCTTCAAGCAACGACTGTCATCACAGAATCTTTTCTTCGCAGATAGCCTCCATCTTGTTCGTGCACTCATTAAAGCTGGTCATGCATCCTTACAAATCGATGGAAAAGCTTGCAGACCAAACCTTTCCTCAGTGTTCGAAACCCTTTTCCAAGAGAAATTTGACGCACATGACGCACTAGAAGATGTCAGAGCTCTTCATCGGATTCTCTTCGATTCATCACTGAAGCTAGCGATCGCAGAAATCATAAACAACAGCAACCTCAAGTCCTGTTCCCATGCTTTCAACGACATGAAATTCTTGGACGAACGATTTGAACGCATGCAGACATTCAAGTGTAAACTTTACCATCCACAAGCCGACGATGGACCAGTCAAACAAAGAATCGTGCAGAAAATTGCTGAAAGCGGACTAACTTACCGCGATCTTGAAAATCTGTTCGCTAAAGCTGGCAAAGAGGGGCTTGTTGCGGTTCTGAGCAAGGCGCCAACAACATCTAAATCCACCAGATCACCACGAGGAACAAATAAACCCGCAATTTTGGCAAACATCGTGCTCCACTTTGAGAAGAAGTAAAACTAATTGTCGAAAATTCAAAATAAAGGTAATGAAGTGAATCTTTGAGCGTTGCATGCACAGAGATGTCTCCACGAAGGGAAATAAACATTGTGTTTATCGGACGCCATTTTCACGCGCGCGACACACGTCGCGCATGCGCAAATGCTGATCTTGTCGTGTCCGAATATTTCAACTTTTGCAACTTCTCTCTTTTGTATTTCCGCTTCCGGTCGGTACATTTTTTTCATTTTTGGCATGATGACTGTAATCAATGTAGCGCGTACATATTTAAATTAAAAAAAAAACTGTAGGTGAAAAAAGTTTTTAGAGAGATAATGTAGAAAAAAACTATTTCTCTTAAACTGCCCTGCAGATTTTGTTTTAACTCAACTATTTTGAAGATCATTCCGGATAGAATGTCGGATCACTGTATGGGAAGATTTCACCGTCCCATTTTTTCAGAAAAGGCAACAAATGTCAATTTTGGCCTTCGGAAACAAAGGTCATTCCGTTACCATAGTAACGGGGTTTTCGGAAAATATGTGATATAAAAAATCTATGATGGGTGCTCAATATCCTCGGTAAATTTCGCCTCCGTACGACCATCCTAACTATATCAAAGAACAGAATTTGTATCTTGTTAGGGAAAATGAAAAAACTATTTCGAGCCACCTTAAGCTAGTTGTCCATGTATGCGAAGCTCCATAAAAAGAGAATTTTTGACTACTAGAATTTCCTGTTCTTGATGAGGACCACAACATCTCATTCAAACAAATTTCCCACAAGTGTAAATAAAAAGAGAAATGACGAATTTTAAGCACTTTGAGAGCACATTTGAAGTGCAGGTTTGTTCTCCGGTCATTGACTGGGTGATGCCAAAACAACACTTGATATATGTCAATCAAGGTTTTTTGGGTGCGCCTTCCCAATATTTTTGACACTCAGTGAAGCATAAACTTCACTTTACAAAAAGAACAAGCTTTTGTTAGGGAATCAAAATGTTTCAACTTACTGCAAAGCGATAGTGAAACTCATGCACCTGGTGATGTATATAAGTGACTACCTTACTCTTACTAATTTTTAAGCGTACTTAATTTTGCGCGAGTGTTAATTAGAGGAATGGAGTGGTCTCAAAACATGCATTTGTAACAACTATCTGGATCTAAATCCCCAAGCTTTGTGGAAGAGTCTTTACTCATCATGGAAACAGATTTCCCAATATCCTTATGTTGGTTGAAATTACGCTGATTCTACCACTGTCAACAGCATGTTGTGAGCGAGGTTTTTCCGTAATGGGGAAAATAAAGTCAGACTGGAGATCATGCTTGTCAGCTGAAGTATTAGACTGTCTCATGAGGATTCGTATTGAAGGGCCTAGTGTTGCTGAGTTTAACCCTCAACCTGGCCTGCAGTTTTGGTGGGCTAGTGGAACGAGGATGAGACGTCCAACTTTTAATGACTAAAACAATGCCATGAGACACATAGTAACATTTTTTCTATTATTAATTAAACATGGTTAGCAACTATGGAACTGTCAGCCATTATGGAAAGTTGGAAAGTGGTGTAAAAAGTTAGTGTCGAGCCCTGTTATTGGCTGTTCGCTTGAATGAACTTGAAACGGTGCTCATTTACAAAAACAAAGTAAACATTATTCGACTGTTTAAATGGGTTATCTTCATCGCGTTCGGATGTTAACAAATAACATGAACGGCCACTAAATAAAAAT
>OZ024890.1:37854225-37899225 GCA_964017195.1 Siderastrea radians
ATTAGTCTGGTCAAAAATTTATACTGACATTTCACCAGCATTTTACTGGGATTACCCGAAAGGTTTTAGTAGCCGCGAAAAACTTCAAGCACTTTGAGGAACACACATTACTTACCGGATAAAATAGCTTTAAACTCAAAACTGCTTCGCTTATAGTTACTTAAGTAAGCCTTATATTTCGTTCTCTAACTTGAGACCATCGAGATTGAAAACAAACAAACACCGTCCAAACATTCTTAACTCTGTGGCATAAGTTTTGCGGCTGCAAATTGTCTAAAATTCGAGCGCTTTTAAAAGGGCACAGAACTGTTTTTGGAAGCTTTTCGGATATAATAGGTTTAAACCGACAACTGCTTCGCTTATAGTTTTTCAAATAACTGTTACATTTCGTTCTCTAACTAGAGACCATCAAGATTCAAAACAAAGAAACGCCAAACATGCTTTAATTAAATTATTATTATGCCGGCATAAGTTTTGTGAATGCGAAGTAAGCCTATATAAAGTTAGGCGCTTTCAGGAACGCACAAAACTGTTTTCGGAAGCTTTTGGGATAAAATAGCTTTAAACCGACAACTGCTTCGCTTAAAAGATTGTTACTATTGAAAACTTCTAGGACAAGAAAATCGACAGTTGCACAAAGAGATAGACCGGACAGTCAAAATTGAAAGCAAAGCTTGTGCAGTTGTCTTGCAGCTGTGCTTAGACCTACAGTATTGTGCAAAAGTAATGAGAGCGAATTTCGTTGAAAAGTTTCGAAAAGCTTCGAAAATCAGCGATATTTCGAACCAAACGAATATTCTTGGAATTTTCGTTGATTTTTCGAAGGTGCTATTCTTTTGCTGCTTGCGAAAAATCGCCCTAATCTGCGAAAAGTCGGGCGAAATTTCGAAGAGGGCTTCGAAATATCGAAGACTGTTTCGAAAAGTGCTTTAAAAATTCGAAGACTGCTTCGAAGAGTGCTTTGACCCGAAGATCGTGACTGCTGCGTTACTCATTACATTGAAATGCGACCCGCTTGTGTTCTTATGCAAATTTATCTCACTCACCGTGGACAGTTACAGTTGTTATTCGGCCTTAAAACCGGAAAATACTCTGCTTTTGAAGGCCTAATTTGTCATAAAGATTACCACCATGTGCCCAGCATTTGTGGGCACTGTATTGCGAGCGAAATTATAATTTTAGTAAACACTGATGAGGGCGAGTAGGCACTTTTGTTTTGCAAGCACCACAGCAAATTTATAAAAAGTTATAACTCCGGTTTAAAAAGGTCTACAACGACGATCGAAACGGGAAAGCACTCTGCATTTGGAGGCACAATTTGTAATAAAAATGACCACGATGCGCCAAGTATTTCTCAGCACTGTATTACGAGCGAATAATATATTTAGTACATGTAAACAATAACAGCCGTCGAGGAGCTTTTGATGTGCTGAGTATTTCTCGGTACGTTATTGCAAACGAATGAAACTTGTTTGGAAAGCAGAAGCCGCTGAGATTCTCGCAAGGCTTTGTCACACTACGCTTGAGAACAATACTTGGATGCATAAACATGGCAACCGTTTGTTTTTAATAAATCGTGAAACTTTGTACGCATCACTACTCAATAAGCAATCATGCCGAAGGTATCTTCTTATACAAGACAGCGAATTCAAGTTCTGTGTGAACGCGATCTTCATCCCGTAGCGATATTTAAAGAATTGAAGGCTGAAGGTTTATCAGTCAGCTATCCGAGTGTCGCAAGGATAATCAACAAGTTTAAACTCACCAGATCTCTCAAGAACCTCCCAAGATCAGGCCGGCCAACAGAGCTGAATGAAGCAGCGAAAGCCTTCATCGATGCTCAGATGCGGAAGAATGATGAAACCACCAGCCGTCAAATCCAAAAACGGCTCGCCAAGCGTGGTGTCATGGTCCATTCTTCAACAGTTCGAAGAGCGTGAAATGAACAAGGCTGGACCCTGCAAAACACGGCTTACTGCCAGATGATTCGCGAAGCCAACAAAGTCAAAAGACTGGAGTATGCCCAGCGAGTGATAGACACTAGCAATACGTTTCATAACGTTATCTTCAGCGATGAATGCTCTATTTCCCTAGAGCAGTTCCGCCACACGTGTTACCGAAAGGTTGGTGAACCCGCGAAGCGGAAACCCAGGCCAAAGCACCAGCTGAAATTGCACGTCTGGGCCGGAATAAGCAGACATGGCGCAACAAATATCTGCATCTTCAAAGGAATAATGGAGGCTGGTCTTTATTGCAGTATTCTACGAGACACCCTGATTCCCTTCATCCGTGACACCTTACCAAACCACAGATTCATGCAAGACAACGACCCCAAACATACCTCCAGACTCGCGAAAGACTTCTTCCAGGAGAATGGGATCAACTGGTGGCGAACCCCCCCAGAAAGCCCAGATTTGAACCCAACAGAGGATCTGTGGCATGAACTTAAGTTTTACTTAGAAACTCGAGTCAAGCCCACGACGAAGCAGGAACTCATTGGTGGCATTAGAAAATTCTGGAGAAAGAAAGTGACCGTCGAAAAGTGCAATAGGTACATCGACCACGTCCTTCGAGATGCCATCACCCAGCAGGGGGGAGCAACTAAACATTAAAAATCCTGTAGGTCGAACTCGATGAGTTCGACATTGCACTCTACGGGTGACAAACAAAACGGCTCCATTAGGAGCCACCACATTTAATAAAAGTTATGACCAACATGCAATGGTAACAAATTCCCCGTTCGATAAATAAATGCGCGCGCAAACTTCCTCTATGACATCATACTGATAAGCGACTAGAAACACGTCCCGCCAAACTGCAAAAGAGAGTTCTAAAGTCCTCGAAAAAAGTCACACATCCAAGCTGCCAAAGGCAGGGTTTAAAGGTAAACTTTGATACTTGCATGAACAAAACAGATAATTATTGGTTCGTCTAAGTTTATTTATGTCACACGAGCAAACTCAAGCGCATGCTACCTAATTCTAGCGCTCTTCATTTCTCAAAGCACTTTAAAACAACGTTAATTCTTTTGAAACTAGAAGAAAAAATGTGCAAAAAAACAAACAAACAAACAAACAAACAAAATAACATGTGCACAATAAAAATCCAGCGGCCGAAAAATTTCACACCGACCGGTGAAGCTGCAAAAGAGTGTTCAGAAGTTAATTGGTTTTAAAATCTATTCCTTGTCCGTCCTTGGCCTAAAAAAAGTCACACATCCAAGCTGCAAAAGGGAGGGTCAAAAGGTAATTATTTGATGCTTGCATGATTCCAACAAAACAAATAATTATTGTTTCGTCTAAGTTTACTTACGTCGCGTGAGTAAACTCAAGCGCGTGCTACCTAATTATAGTGGTCTCCATTTTTCAAAGCACTTTAAAGTGTATATGACACGAAATTTTTTTTCCTGATTTTGGCACTTTGTAATGTTTAAAAAACCATTCGAGGTTTAAAATCGGTGGGAAATTTCAAAAAGTTGTTTTTTCGCGCTCTAAACATTGCGATTTCGACCACAAAAGTGTCGCCAGAAGCGCGCGGCCAAAATGTCACGTGATTTGTATGTGTGACGTCAATCGACTTGATTCACAACAAATCATGGCGGAAAATAAGAGAAAACCTACCCCAAAAGGAGGGAGATTGTGTGCGGCCGGAACGCCCAACAAGGAAAGCTGTACGAACACAGGATACACGCCGGGAATTTCCATGCATCTCTTTCCGTCAGACCCTACTGTGAGAGTGAAATGGGTGAAATTCATCCAGCGACACCGAGTTGATTTCAAAGAACCGATTGGGAAGTATACATCGCTGTGGTCGGCACACTTTGAA
Source organism: Siderastrea radians (assembly GCA_964017195.1). Taxonomy (NCBI): domain Eukaryota; kingdom Metazoa; phylum Cnidaria; class Anthozoa; order Scleractinia; family Rhizangiidae; genus Siderastrea; species Siderastrea radians. Next base: position 37,858,051 of record OZ024890.1, read on the forward strand.
CAAAGTTGCTTCGAAAATAGCCTGGCGTCTTCGCTGGAAGGAATGGAAGGGATAAAACTAAAAGGAAACTTGATCAGAGGTTCCATTCCAACAAGAGACTCCTTTGTGCCTGAGCCTCCACAAGTTTTAACAGAGAGGGAAAAGCGACAGGTAAGTCTTTCGTGATTTTGCTTTGCACGTGCAAAGGCTTTGTTATCAATTGACATTGCTCAAGGTCATATAAATATTCGTGAGCACCGTGTTTATTTACATCCCTTATGCTTATATTCCTAAATTACGATTTTTACAGTTTGCAGCTAGGGCATTCGTTTTAGCTAGGTTTGTTGAGTTCAGCTTTCTTTTAGAGTATTGGAATCCAAAACTTTTTTCAGTCGTCATAGGCAGTGAAAGCGGCTCCATGTATTCAGTCTGATTCACATATCGTTCTGACCTGCACGGACACGTATTTCATTGCCAATAATTTATTGCAAAGGAGCATGCACTAAATTTTACTTTGTTTTATTTCACTTTATTTCATGTGTTTATATGTGGTGTTTGTTTATGTGTTTGGGTCTCACTCTCTTTGGCGTGTGTGAGCTTATGTAAGTAAGCTTAAGTTTATGTCTTTCAAATCTTGAATTCTCAATAGTAATATTTAAACTTTAATTTAATGTTTATTTCTTTAGCTATTGCGAGATGCCTATTCGGAGTTGGAAGGGGAATCGGGCAACCCCAAAAGAAGAAAGATTGATTCAGTACATCCAACAAGCACAGCAGATGTTCTTGCTGGCGAAGATGATTCTCTTGATGGTTGCAACACAACTATGACTACTGCCCCCACTGAGGTACTGTCTGCCATGTCAGCTACCAATGATGCTGTCACTAGCAGTACATCCACTAACACCAGTACAGCTTCCAGTATACAACCTGATGTCCAATCTATAACAGTGCCTGCCAGTGTGTCCACATCTATTTCCCCTCTCACAGTGTCTCCTCCACCTGCTTCCAGTCTCACTGTCACAGAATTAATTGGTAGCACCTCCCCTGGAACAACAGTTGATTGTGCTACTGTTCCTGTACGACTTCCTGTACTACATGAAACTCCAGTCACGGCATTGCCACCATCAGTTCCCCAGAGCAGCAGTTCCCGTAAGGGTACGTTTGTTGACAAAAGTAAATACAAGAGTCTTCAAAAGACAAATCAGCGTCTCAAGAGAACTATTTCTAAGCTGAAACAGGATGTGAGAGAGCTTAAAAGTGTAAGTATAGTATGGAGGCTTCTCGTTGTTGGGGCTGTCATTAGTGGCCAGTGTGTAAACCTCACCTGATACAGATGTGTAAATTTTAGGAGACCTCATAATTTGTTAGAGGGAACTTGACCTCTTGTTGGAATAATTTCCTCACAAAGCAACAAGTTTGTTATGGGTGTGAAGATCAAGGCAACAGGTGACTCAAACTTAGTGCCAGCCCTGGTTCTTATCTTACATTATTTTATAATTTTCTGTTCATGTATAGTACCATGAATCCTTGTTGGTCACCCTTGTACAATGTGGAGTATTATTTTGTTTTTAGTATAATTTGTTATGTATTTCTTACTAACCTTGGATGAATTTTATTTTATTTTATTTGCTAACTTCAGTGAATAATAATTATTGTTTGCCAAAATTGATGTGAGAAGTGGTAAATATTTGCCAAATGCTGAAACAGCTGGTAGTTGCATTGTGAATAGAAGGAAATATTGCTTTAGTGTGTACCTCACAAGTGAATGGCCACCCTCCCCCAAATTTATTTCATTTATTTCTTGCTCCATTACTTGTAGCAAAAAGATAATGCTATATTGAGTTCAAGTACATAGAGTGCTAAGCACAAAAACATTCACTAGCTCAATGAAGTTATCAATTGTTACAAAAATTAGTTGAGGCAGGATCAGAAGACGAATTTGGGCACCAAGATGAGGGAACTTCAGAAGACTTCTTTGTCTGGTCTGGTACTGGAACAGATACAGGAACAGATGAAGACAGCAGCTGGGAACCACTGGTAAAAGAGGACCATGAAAGTGAAAGCACAGGGGATGATGATGTGGAAGAGGATCTTTCAGATGAAACAACAGAGAAAGAGATAAGGTGTGAATCAAAGTAAAATTGGTGCATTTGTTGTCATATCATAATATTTTATATACATGTACAACTGTTTCTCAAATTCCTTTTTCGTATGATGCTGAATATGCCGTGGTAACAAAAACTAACTTGTTATCTTGTTATGTCATGTCTGGAAGTTGTTGTATACTATGGAGTCATAATTATGTAAAACTAACCAGGTGAAACAATTTTGTATTGAATTTTGCAGAGTTGATCAAGATCCACCAGCATACAAAGAACCAAAGTTTCTTGTGTTTTATAGCATGCTTGTCCAACTCTTTACCCTCTTCTGCTTCACGTGTAAAGAGAGCAGTCCATCAGCTACAATGAAGCAAAATGGTACCATGGTCACAGTTACACAGAAATGTTCCAAATGCCAGGGTGTGTATGTTTGGAAATCGCAGCCTCCGCCAATCCTTGGGAAATATCCTGTGGGGAAAATCTTGTTGAGTTTCTCAATCTTAATGGCTGGAGCATCAATCAACAAGATACTGCTTGTCTTTCGACACATGGGACTCCATGTCTATTCTGCCCGAACCTATTTCAGGCACCAGACGTCCTTCCTATTTCCTGTCATCCTCCATCACTGGGAGTCTTATTGAGCCAGCGTCATTGCTAAGATCAAGGGTTTGAAAGACGTAGCTTGGACAGGGGATGGACGCTTTGATTCTGTGGGACACTCAGCGAAATATGGTGTGTATACGATGTTTTGCACAACCATCATGAAAGTAGTCCACTTTGAATTAGTTCAGGTGAGTGAAACCTAACTACCAATACTGCTATTGACAGAGCAGTTAACATTTCATACTTCTAAAAAATTGGGATTGTAGACAGCAGAGTCATGTTTAAAGAGAAGGTTCATATTTTAATTTTGATTTTCACAATTAATGTTGTGAACAAGTTCCTGCAGTTGGTAATTTGTGTATTAAACTGCCCTTTGCACTGTCTATAGGATTTAAATGGGACAGCTTTCGTGAAACAGTAATCACAGGAAAAAATATGAAGATTCCAAGTTGGTTCTTCATGGGAGTTTCATTGTGAAATCATTGGTAATCAAAATAGAATCCCAACCTTGGTAATTGGGTTACATTTTCCATGTTGGTATTCTATTTTTGAAAATACAATGTTGGAATATTAAATTTGGTTTACCAAATTGGATTTTTGCTGTGATTGTATCGGTATCCTACATGTATTAAGAAATACCAACATTGGTATAGTGAAACTTAGTAATACCAAATTGGGTAATTGTTGTGATGTCATTGGTATCCTCTACAGAAATACCAACATTGGTATAGTGGCACACAATTTGCCAAACTGGGTTTTTGGTGTGATTTTATTGGTATCCTATATATGGAGGTACCAACATTGGTATAGTGAAAACTAGCAATACCAAATTGGGTTTTTGTTGTGATTTCACCAGTATCCTATCCTCAGAAAAGCCAACACTGGGATATCAGAAATGTAATTTACCAAGGTGTTTCTTATTGTAGGTCATATTGTACTATCACTGGTATTCTAGCAAAAAATACCAATATTGGTGTAATGGCAAATAGTTTGCCAAATTGGGTTATGACTAGCCTTTATACCCAACATTGGAATAATTGAAGGGCTCAGAGCATAACCGTCTTATGTCGAATTATTTGAGGTTAAAATCGAAATTGCTCCTATTAGCTCCTACTAGTTTGAGCAGCGAAACAAACCACACGACAGATTTCTACCACACACACCCGACGAACTCATGATCCTAGAATATTATAAAACTTTATCCGGCAATGTCTTTTATTATTAATGCCTCCAAAAGCCGTCTCATTTGCAAGTATTTCATACAAGTTCTTACAAAGCCTAACAGTTAAGAAACAGAGGCCTATTTTATTCTCTTTTGTCGTGAAAATGACGCGAAATTCAGCGGGAAAAAGCACAGAGCGAAGTTCTTTGTGCAAATACGAGTCCACGTGCATAAGTTCAGGCGCTTTTTTTCGCAGGAACTTCAGCGGTGCAGTGCTTAAACCCCACTTCTATAACACAATACCGCTTAAACTTACAATGTATACATCTGTTCTTGCCAGGTCCCCCCCTCCCCCTTTCAATGTTGCTTCTTGTTAGTTTCAATGACATGTGGAAATCCATACAACATTGCTGAGGGGGGAGGAGGGGAAAGGTATCCCATTTCGAGATGCCAAACGCGGGTTAGGGCAAATATATAAAGTGTCTCAAGGTTTCTGCAACTGCTTGTCTACATAGTGTGTCGGTGTTATTACAAAGTTTGGAAATAATTAATAGGACATAATATGAAGGGCTCAGAGCATAACCGTTTTATGTTGAATTTTAGCCGGTTTTAATTTTGTGCTTTAAACTGCTTCTATTTGTGCATGGGACGTTCAAAAAACTTTATAGGCAGTGTTCTTTGAATGAACTGAAGGCCCCATGCAAAAGTTGACGTTGTTTAGAGGAAAACAATACCGCCTGAAGTTCGACATAAGACGGTTATGCTCTCAGCCCTTCAATTATTGATTTACTGAAATGGCTGTTTATTAAAATTTAATGCATGGAAGGATACTAGAATATTAAAGCATGGAAGCAGCCTTCAAATTTTTTCATCTCAACAAAGTTTTAATTATCATAGCTTTAACATTGCATGTACATAATCAGTTGTTAAGGGAAATAATGGAATGCTCGGGGAGGCCTCAATCCATATCTGATTCGGCAGAATCTGAATCAAGCGAAGATGCCGAGATTGGTGTGCCTACACTAGAGCTCTCGTTTGCTACAGTTACATCTATCACATTGTGCTCTCCAAGGGTCTTCAAAACTTTAATTTCCTCCCTTTTCAGACAGTTTCTATTTGCCCCATCACTGACTGTTACAAAGCCCTTTTCTATAAGGGATTTAGCCAGTTTGTTGGCTAATTCATACTTTCCCAGGCCCCGTACTTTTACATTTAATGCCTTGGCTGCAGGGCAAAGATCTTTTTTCAGTGACAGGTTCCTGAACCATGGGGCATCTAAAAACATTGTTAGCAGTAATTGGGAGCTGTAAGGTGAAAGTCCATCTGAGGAAGATGATGAATCATCCCCATTTTGTTCAGATTTTTCAGCATCTGTACAGCAATCTACAGTAGAAGTATAATTAAAAAAATTATGACAAGACAGCTTAAATGCAACATAATAACTATATTTTCTCTAAGGGGAGTGAGCCCTAACTCCAGCAGGATAAAAGAAATCGTCAACAGAACATTAACATGACCAAAAAGCAAAACCATGGAAGTTAGGGTCAGCCTGGTATGATATGATGGTTACAAGTGTTCCATAGCAACTGTACATGTCTTGTTGTCATGCTTCCCCTCTTCTCCCTTAAAAAAAACTTATTAACTCCCAAAAGGGCTTTTCAGGTATCAAGTACAATGACAAAAGTGAAATGCTAAAAAAAGGTAAAAAGGCAACTGCGAAAAAAATGGCGAACAATTTTGTAAAATTTGCTATGATGGTTACAAGTGTTCCATGGCAACTGTGCATGTCTTGTTGTCATGCTTCCCCTCTTCTCCCTTTGACAAATTTCTACAACAAAAAGGTATTAAGACGGATTCCGCTCAACGTTCGAGCAATAAGTGCAAAAAGTATTTACCAAAAAACTACTCATAGCACGGTAACATTTTAAATGCTATTTGAAACATCTCACTCTAGTTCACTTGCCCAAGTGACCCCGCGATGAAATTCTCAAGCATTCTCAAGAAAATTAATTTCAAATCTCGTAAAAGTATGCTAAAAACGGGCGCCATTTTGTTTTGAACTGACATGAGGCGTCTTTTTAATTGAAATATGGATAACTTCAAATCCAATTTTCTCTCGCGGAGTCAGCTTGGGAGCAAAAGTAACGATAAGTTCTTCTTATCTGTTCTCAAAATGTGACAGTGCTGCAAGTCTTTTTTTGGTAACTTAATTTTTGCACTTACTGCTCGAACGTTGAGCGGAAACCGTCTTAACGTTTGAATTCATGGCCGGTTTATGGTTTTGATGAATGTATGTACACTTACAACTGAGCTGTGATGCCTAGATGACTTAACATTTGTACAAAGAAGACTAAACATAAAGCTGAAACAATCATGCCAGCATATCTATTAACTTTTTTTTGTAAACACACCATCTGAGCTTGAGTTACCACCTTTGCGAACTCGCTTTGCCGGAGGCAAATGGACCTGATGAAAAGAAACTAATGATATCACTTCAACTGCATCATTTACTGGTAGTTAAAATATGGTTGACTGAATTATCACTTGTGCTTCAGACATCTTATTCTGAGGAGTATGCATTTCAACTTCATCTCCTAACATTTTAAGACACAAGTCGCCAAACAAAATGATATCGTAACCTGTACTGTCATTTATTAGATGTTTGTTAACAAATAAAGACAATTGTTATGCTAATTGTGAAGAAGTACTTGAACTGGTGCTTGGCTCTCAATTTTTGACCCATGTATAAGTCGAGGGCGATTTTTTAGACCGATTTTTAGGTTCTGAAAGGTCGACTTATACACGGGTAAATACGGTAGCTCACCTCAAAGTTGTAGCCATCAGAAATTCTTCGATTCTTCTCGAAAGCCCATTGTAGTATATGACTTCTAATTGCACCTTTAAAATGAGAGATAACTTGATAAGTCAAGAGATTATACTACAGCTGTAAAAGTGGGGGTAAAGGTACAAGCTCTCAAATAGGTCAACCTTCAAGAATACAAAAAATGCAAAAACTGTTTAATCCACAATAATGGCAAGACAGGTAACCTACTTTTGTCAAATCCAATCTCTTCTATGGCTGCCTGTGGTTCTATGAGCAGAACCAACTCTGAAAGAATAAGGCTGTTTTTCTCATTGCCCTTGAAATAAACTTTGGTGTTCCCTGCATGGCCACCTCTCTGAGCACTCTGATCTGATGAGCTTGACTCTAAAAAAATAAGTCATCATTAACAAGTCCACCTGCTATGCATGTATTTAAGCTTCTGTGTTTTTTTGTTAAACTGGATTATTATCTAGATCTACATACATTTCTTTTGTATAAGCATGATAGTGTGACTTCGAAATATTTAATATTCCCCCTCCCTTTGTTAATTAAGCCCCCTTCTACAAAAACGTGCACTGGGGATAAATACATAGATTTGTACAGTATTTCTATTTTTCTTGCTTCTTAATAGCGGAGCCTGCGGGCAAAGCCTGCCAGCGGAGCTCCATTACTAAGGAAATATGGTAACCTATCAATCCGAGAAATTCTGGTTGTGACGTAATAGTCACGTGACCGTCCGTCCATACGTCCGTACATCCGTACATTCGTACGTACGTCCATCCGCACACTCTGTGGGAGGGGGAGGGGAGTCCCAAGACAACCCGATGGGGGCAGAGAATGCCATCTTTTCTTGGCGGGAAATCGCACGGTGCTTTAGGGCAACCGGCATTTTTCTTGGCGGGAAATCGCATGACCATTGTCGCTTTTGAAAAAGAGGTTTCTTTAAAAGCTTAAGCTTCTTTAGCATTAACGATTGCTCGAGAGTCCTGTTTTATACTTGAAAAAAAAACATCTAATACATATAAATGGAAAGAAAAAGTTCAAAAGAATACTGGTAGAAGGCGAAAAGTTCAAGTTACGAAAACTGCATTCAAAGGACTTCATCCCTTTGTTTTCTTCACGGCGGAGAGTTTGCCCTGTTCTGAAACACAACCGAGTAAGTGAAGTTTTTAAAAGGTCTAAGGTACATGATTTCGAGTATCACGATGAAAGAAATTACGTTTTGAAATGTAAATTTGATTTATGCCATTAGAAATGTGTTATTTACTTTTGACTGAAAAAAATTATTAGAAAACGCACTCAGATTTGTGACAGATTCTTGAATATTTTACCATGCTGAGCCGATTTCACTCGCATGGACCGACCTACGATTTTGGAAGTGTAACGCGAATTGCATTTAAGTATAAACTTAGGCGTTTTAGAATAAATGTTTTTCAAAAATGATTTCTCTGTCCATTATTTTGTGTTTGTTTATTCATAACAGTACATGTAGGTCTAAGCACAGCTGCAAGACAACTGCACAAGCTTTGCTTTCAATTTTCACCGTCCGGTCCATCTCTTTGTGCAACTGTCGATTTTCTTGTCCTAGAAGTTTTCAATAGTAATAATCTTTTAAGCGAAGCAGTTGTCGGCTTAAAGCTATTTTATCCGAAAAGCTTCCGAAAACAGTTTTGTGCGTTCCTCAAAGCGCCTAACTTTATATAGGCTTACTTCGCATCCGCAAAACTTATGCCGGCATGATAACAATTTAATTAAAGCGTGTTTGGCGTTTCTTTGTTTTGAATCTTGTCTCTAGTTAGAGAACGAAACATAACAGTTATTTGAAAAACTATAAGCGAAGCAGTTGTCGGTTTAAACCTATTATGCCCAAAAAGCTTCCAAAAACAGTTCGGTGCATTTTTTAAAGCGCTCGAATTTCAGACAATTTGCAGCCACAAAACTTATGCAACAGAGTTAAGAATGTTTGGACGGTGTTTGTTCGTTTGTTTTCAATCTCGATGGTCTCAAGTTAGAGAACGAAATATAAGCGAAGCAGTTTTGAGTTTAAAGCTATTTTATCCGGTAAGTAATGTGTGTTCCTCAAAGTGCTTGAATTTTTTCGTGGCTGCTAAAACCTACGCGACATTTCTTCGATAAGTTTATTACAAGTGCTTCGAAGCTCCCCAGATCCTTTATTTCGGGTAATCCCAGTAAAATGCCGGTGAAATGTCAGTATAAATTTTTGACCAGACTAATATTTTTATTGAGTGGCAGTTCATGTTATCTGTTAACATCCGAACGCGATGAAGATAACCCATTTAAACAGTCGAATAATTTTTATTTTGTTTTTGTAAATGAGCGCCGTTTCAAGTTCATTCAAGCGAACAGCCAATAAACCAAGGAGATTCGACAAGCCTTCACAGTTAATGACAGGATATGGAAACATTGCAAACACCAAGCTAGACGGCTCGTGAGTAAAATAATCAAGCTGTGCTCAGCCTCTAGAACGACCTTTTGAGCTTGGTTTTACAGAATAGATCCCCAAAATATTGAAGGACAATTCGGAACACGTTCAGGCTTTTTGAGAAACACTTTTCGAAAGCGAACGAGCCAAAAAAGCCCCGAAATGTATTTCAGACCGAAAAGTTTCAAGACCCTTTTTGAGAAACGAACACCAGTTTATCCCTTCGCGGCTCCGCTTTTAGGCTTGGCTAAATCTATATATTAAACCTCTTCATCATAATTATTTTACTGTAATTCAATTATGTAGCGCACTCTTAGTCAATGCTGTGGTTTGTCTTAATTACTTACTTTTCATTGTACAGCATTCTTTGTTGAGGGGTCATGTCTTGTTTGTCTTTTAATGTTATTTTGCTTTTCACATTGCCACTGGCCAGCGAAGGGTTCAAGGGAGGTTGCTGGTCTCAGCTCTGACTGAATTCGGAACAGCTATTGAATCAAATTATCAAAAGATGTTGCCGCCTACAGTTTGTGCACCTAACAATGTAAATCCCATGGGGAAGGGGTGCGGGCGAAGGGTGGGGATTTGAGGCAGAAATGGTCGGGATTTTTATCGTTAACAGCTGCCCGGGGTGGAGAAATTTGATGTTGACTGAGAAAGCCTGGTATCAAACTTCATCCATTAGAAGATTCATGCCTTATTGAAGCCTTGAAAACCTATCTTGTGTGTTAACCCTTTAAGCCGCCCTAACAGTGACAAAAATGAAGTTTATCTTTGCATTTAAATCATGACTTGTTCAAACATTCAAGTGATGAGAATAAAGAAAGTGATCACCAAGGATGAGATGTTTTGTTACATTAGACAAATTTTCATAACTAGTTTCATAAGAAATGTATGGATAACAGTAAGGAGAATATGGATTTTTATATCAGGGCTTAAAGAGTTAAATTACAGTGATTTATTTTCTTTTTTCTGTTGTTAATAATGACAACTGTTACATGGATAGTACATATCTCTGAGAAAAGCACTTTAAAGTAAAAATCGTTTAACCCATATAGCCAATCCTGAATTGTTTTATCCAGGATACCATGAACATGATGTGCTGTGCAAATTACAAAACATGAATACAAGAAGAAAACTAGTCAGTCAGGGCTTGCTTAATCCCATGAGAGGAAAAAAGATTTTACCTCACATCTCCTCGCAGGAGGTGAATTGCACGTCTGCTCTACTATCTCTGAGAAAAATAAGTCTTTGTAGTCTATTCTATAATATTGGTAGGTAGTTTGTTCCATGGATTCAATGTTGCTGGAAAAAAGGCAATCCTGATGTGCTTTCATGCCGTCGGACCAGAGTGGGGGCCCCTTGATATGCCAGGCACCCATCCATCATTATACAAGGCAGTTGTTTAAAATATATAAAATGTCTATGACTATTCAAGCATTCCAAAATATTCAAGTTAAATATGTCATAAGAATGCATTTAGATTGATTTGCACTTATCTATCAACTCCTTAACACGGCTAAGGATTGAACTGAGTTGTTTCCCCAGAGATTGTATGCCTATCTCTTTGAGACAAACTCTGTCTATCATTTTCAGACCTAGACCAGAAATCTCTGCAGCTTCAGAAGATGAATTGTATTTAAAAAAAAGTTATGTAAAAACATCTTGAAATAGCATTGCCGGGTCTGACGTTATAAAAAGTGGTTTTGCATCACCGGCAATGGCTTATTTGAAGGCTTCAAAGCAAACTGCAAATTTCTTTATCTGTTGTAACTGAAATGAGCACAACTTGTCTCAACGGAGTTTATTTAAATTATTGTTTATTTGAGTAAGACTAGGAAAAAATAAACAGTAAGTAAAAAAGAAATATATTTGTCTACAAACCTTCAAACATTGCCTCTTCTTCGTTATATCCATCCTGCTCGTTAAGTCACTTACGAACATCTGCAGGAGTCCAATCTGTTTCATGTAGATTTTCAGAAGAAATAAATAATCTTTACTGCTACGCTTAAACAGAATGTTCTACGGTGACTAGTCATCACTGTGCAGGCTGTGTATTAACAATAACTGACTTTTAATACATGTTTTGTTCCAGGTCTGATCTCAAAATCTCAATCCAGGCTCCGATCCGGAGTAAGCTTACTAAATTAAGTACAGTGTTGTTTTTGTCTTTTTCTGTGAATACCCAAATTATACCTATAAATGGTGTTCTCTGCTAATATCTCATAGTTTGTTTCCCTGTATGTCAGGTTATTCTGACTGAAAAACTGTTAAGATATTGTGAAAAGGATCTTGAGAAATTGAAGAGCATAATTATTTTATATACTTCTGCAAGGGATTGACCACTGATGCTTTACACAATAAGCCTACTTTCTCTTTCAAATTTTAACTGTGTTTTCCCGCTTCAAATCTTATCCATTGCCTTTGCATGCTACGTATATATACATGACTGAAGATTGTTCAAATATGCCCCCTAAACGACTTAAATTGTAGATAAGCGCAAGCTGAAACTTTTCTTTTCAAGTTTGATGCCTGTGTAGGTTCAACTCACATTATCATTATCAGCACTGTGTTGCCAGGAAGGGCTAGCTCCTTCGCCAGTGCGGCAAAACTTTGTTTAAAATATAGATTATTACTTACCATCTACTACCTTTGAATTTCATATTCTGGCACAAAGCAAGAAAGGTAGCAAATCGGAGGACAAACACACAAAATAAAATGCAATCTTTCCAACTTCCAGTATGTCTTCCAACTCTTTGCTCCTGTACACGCTACACACCAGGGGGGGAGGTTTAATTTCCCGCCCTGACCCGGCAACCCGCGCTCGATTTTGGCGCCCTTTTCCCAACATCTCTTGCGGGCCCCACACCTTGCCACTGACCAAAGGTACTTTGGATTCGCCTTTCAATTTGCCATTCGAACACAAGACACACAGCTACAGAACATGGACGATGTTGTAGCCGATGTTGTTGGTTCGGCATGCTTTTGTCGAGATTCTGCGGAAGCCATCGATATCTATTTCAAAGTACGGTGACCCCCATGTTCATTGCCCTTGTGAAAAATGTCAAGGGAAGGCAACATGGCGAATGACAGCATGGAGGCACATGCGACCCAACGATCGTGTTAGTGATATCGCTAAACAGTCACTGTGTAATGTTGGCGAGGATCCGGAGCTCGATGTGCACTCAGATGGAAATTTCGAGGAAATGGAGGTTTATTCTGCGGACATTTTTGCGACAACACTTTGCCGTCTCCTTCCCCGATAAGTTCAGTTACCAATATTTTGCCAATTTAAGTCCAATATTGGTATTTCGTGGCATTTGGTGTAACAACATTTACCAATAGTTTGCCAATTTAAGTCCAATATTGGTATTTCTTGGCATTTGGTGTAACAACATTTACCGATTGTTTTGCCACTCTTAGTCGATTGTTGGTATTTCTTGGCATTTGGTGTAACAACATTTACCGATTGTTTGCCAATTTTAGTCCAATGTTGGTATTTCTTGATATTTGGTGTAACAACGTTTACCAATAGTTTGCCAATTTAAGTCCAATATTGGTATTTTTGGCATTTGGTGTAACAACATTTGCCAACCGTTTGCTAATCTAAGACCAATGTTGGTATTTCTAGGTGTTTGGTGTAACAAATTTACCAATAGTTTCCCAATTAAAGTCCAATATTGGTATTTCTTGGTATTGGGTATGACAACAGTTACCAATAGTATGCCAATTAAAGTCCAATGTTGGTATTTCTTGGTATGTATAATGGCAAGGTTTACCAATAATGAACCAATCAATTTCCAATATTGGATTAGTTTCCTTAGATTTACCAATAATCTACCAACTACCTCTAAACAGATACCAACTTTTCTTAATTTACCAATGATTTCTCATTGTTGGGATATTATTTTCTGATAATTACCAATGTTGAACCAACTTGAAATCTTCATATTTTTTCCTGTGAATAACCAATATTACCTATTACCATTGATATGTTATTTGTAGTCATAGCCCATACATTAACTTTAGTTTCATATTATGTCTAGTACATTTGTGTTGCTTGTAAGTTTGTGTTATACCAAGACTCCATTTAAAGTAGCTATGCTAAGCTGGAAGCTCCTGTATAAACATTGATTTAAATAAATTAAAAATACAAATAATACCTGTTGCCATTTTTTGCCCAATGCCAGGGGAGACAGTAATCACCCATCATTATTCTTTATTAGGCAAATGAAGCAGGAGGGAGTCAACAGACAGAACTTGAGGGGGCTAAGAGGTGTTTTGCATATTTACAAATAGTCGAGTTGGAAGATAGGGTTCCCATGCACCCATATGATGTATTTTTCTAACCTACATTTTTGCAATCCTCAAGATGTCTAGTAAACGAAATTTTATGTTCCCATCTCAAAATATTGTCCCAAGGCCTCATTTTGGCGGCCATCTTGTTCAGCCATCTTGGCGGCCATCTTGGATTTTTCACAAAGTTTATTATCGACAATCACTTTTGAACTGGACATAGAACAGTGCATTATTTCTTCGAGTAATCAATTTAGAAAGTTAATTAATAGTTTTAACTTTCTTGTTAAATTAAAATAAGAAACACTTGAAAAATCCAAATAATTTAGAATTAGAATCCAATGTCATTTCGATCTTAAATAAAAACATGTGAAGCCATTTGTTGTAGTTTTTAAATATGATTTAGGTTTATTTGCAGTTGTTTTTTTACGAAAGAGTAAAGGTTAAAAAAACTTTAGAAAAAGATAACAAAAGCTGTCAGGCACCCCGGTAGAAGGAGGCCTGGTAACTAAAAAACGGAGCATGCGCAGTCCTTCTTATTAAATCCAACATGGCGGCGTATGTAAGTTCTTTTGGATGAGCCGTAAAGAACTGTACTTTAAAGCTTTTGATTTGCTTAAATAGTGCAAGAAAACACATTCTTGCAATTTTTAAGAGATGAAACGTAAATGTGATAACGCTGATGGACCAGAATTTCTTCGAAAGAAAACTGCAGTGCATTGTATTTTACACGTGAGTGGTATTCAGCATGGTGATTTCACACCACTTAATAATGTCAAGGGGTCTGCAACTAAACAGAGCGATGCATCAAGTTTCCAATGTTTAAGGACAAGGACGGAACTCTGAAGGAACCTACCTGGAAACAGATTGAGCCTCGAGCCCTTGAACTAGGTAACAGCCGTCTACATCGCAAGGTTCAAGGCGAAGACCTATTTGCGAGAGAGGCACAATTTCACCCATCCTGTCGCAAGTCGTTAAACTTGATGTACGCCAATTACCTGCGTGATACTGCTCGAACTCTAAACAGTGACAAACTTGAAACAGATCAGGAACGTAAGGCATCCGTGCATAGACAAGCATTTACTGCTGTACTTGATTTCATTCAAGACTCCGTCATTGGGCAGAAGAAAGTCGTGTTGCTTTCATCTCTGCGTCTTATCTACATCAAAGAGTTAGAGCGGAATGGTTTCCCCAATGCAGGATACAGGGGGGAAAAGTTAAAAGCACGAATTGAAAACCATGCAATTCGTGAGCAGATCGCCTTTGCCAAGGTCAACCCAGGCGACAAAGGGTGTATAACGTATAACCTGGTCTACAGTGCAAGTATCTCGGTGGCAGAGGCAGTTTCCTTCGCGAATCAACTGGGATCCAAAGACAAGTACCAGGATGTTGCTCTACTCCTTCGCAGTTCAATCCAGCGGGCATTTAAAGAGGCAAAGCCACTTCCATGGCCTCCTTCAGCAGACGATCTGGAAGTCAAGTCATCAGATGAAGTTCTCCCCTCTGACCTTCTAAAGTTTCTGAATTATGTTATTTCTGGTGATTCAGATGTGGAGAGGTGTGAGAAGACTGGACGTATCGTGCTTTCTATAGGCCAGGTATTACATATCCCTCCTTTATTACTTTACTTCTTTACTTTTTTGCTGTAAGTAACACGTCGTGTTACTTTTTGTTGCAGTCTAAAACCATGCTTATTACTCCCTTTTCCTTTCCAGGACATCTGCCGTGCTTCAACGAAGGGAGAGTGGAAGTTTCCAAAGCACATTCTCCTTTGCGCTACTGTACGACACCTATATCACAGTAAACAACTTACCACAATACTCAGCAGGCTGGGTCACTGTGAGACCTATGACTTTGGCTTGGAACTAGAAACTGCACTGGCCAAGGCTCTCGACGAGGTTTCTACTTCCCTAACTCCTCAAATTATTACTGGTGAGGGCAACGAAGTGTTCCATCTTGAGTGGGACAATATGAACAAAATAACGACAAACATCCATGGATCCAATGTGGTTAACAGTACCGGTGGGATCATGATACAGGAAGTAAAACCAGGGTTTGATGCCAACGGGAAAGACCGGAAACTCCCTAGCTACGAACGGAGTACGGCACGCTCCCTGAAAGTTGACACTCCCGAGACACTAGCCCCTATCCACATCTACAATCGGGTAGGGCCAAAGTTTCCTACAGGTGCTGTGTTCACTCCGCCTACCGCCAACAGTGAAGTTTACTCAAAGTGCATCCGAGTGTATCAAGTCTGGTTACTTGCACGGGTAGTGGGGAGCAGTGGAGAGAAACAACTTGTCCCAGGGTTTGGTGGCTTTATCTCAGCTACTGGCATCAAGCCTAGCCGAAAGTCAACCATAGATTATTTCACTCCCATCAACCAGCCATTTACAGAGTTCTCAGTGATCAAGGAGCTGCTGAGGCGGTCAGAGGATGCCACCATGGAGGTCGGTCAGGCGTATGTGCTGAACACCTTTGATCTTGGTGGCTGCATGAAGGCCCTTCCTCTGATTTGGAAATTTCCAGAGGAGTATAAGAAGCATGTAGTTCCTCCAGGGCCATTCCACACAGGAATGAACTATATGGGCATGGTTACAGGAAACAAATGCAGGGGCTCAGGCTACTCTGAGATCTTAATAGAGGCTGAGCTTGTCACCACTGGTTGCCTAACTAGCGTGTTAAAAGGAAAGGCGTACGCTAAGGCCCTGTTCTGCCTTAAAACAGTCAGTGAAGCAATGCAGCGACTACTATTTGAGCGATTTGCTGAGGAAGAGAATGTTGAGGTCAGCGACCCTATGGCACTGCTTAATTTAGTACAGAAGTGTAATCGTGAGAACCTTGATATCACATTACAGGACCCCTCTACGCTCACCGTCCTAGAGAAGTACGTGTCCTATGAAGCTCGGGTGCGCAGCGGTCACCTTGGAAAGACAGCTACATTCTGGCTGAGTGTGATACAACATACACGTCTCATACTTATGTTGCAGTTTTCTGTGAAGACCAACAACTTTTCCCTTTTTCACAAGTGTAATGGGGATATGGCTGACCTGTTTTTCGCATATGATGGGCCAACTACTCAAGGTAATTTACATTTCAGACTGAAACTTCTTTATAAGCCACATTGATTTTTTTAATTTTTTACACTTGTAACCAAATAGCTACACACATTCTATCCGTTGGCCTTTCCGCAGGTACCTGGTGTGGCTGGACATGTTTTTGACAAATATTGACAAATCTTATCCTGGAGCAAAGGAACTGCTCACGAAGGGTGGCATTGCAGTAGCGCGGTCCTTGATACCTGGTGCTCTCAGTGCAGTTGACAAGACGATGGAGGAAACATTCATGAAGTTCTCTAAGTCCACAGGTACAAAATTACTGTATTAACTGCTTTGTTGTTTAGATTGACAGATAAAAGCAGATAAACTTATTCCAAAATGGCGGACAATACATTATTCTTTTGTCTTCATGTTAATTGGCTCTCGTTGCCTCGATCGTATCTGCAGAATTCAAAAGAATCATTGGCTTAAAACGAGGCAATAAGGGCTAATTAACATATAGGCAAAAGATTAATGCATTTTCCGCCATTTTTGAATAAGGTGTATGATATTGCAATTGCTAAAAATATAATATGCTATCCCTCCGTTGTGGAATATAACTAATTTGCCGCTAATTTGTCCTCCGTTACCCTTTAACTGTTACGGGTTTTATACAGAGGGGCCTTATTAATAAATGTTGTCCAGGCGTAATAACAAGCTATAGATAGCAATGTATATTTTTGTAGTTAGTGTAACCTGTTGTTTTTACGATATTTATTTTACAGGTGGTTTCGTAGGGCTCTTTTCCATGTTTGGTGCTTACCAACGGTGGTGCCGTACAACTTCAACTCGCGCTCAGTACTTTGAGAAGATGCTTGAGATGTGTGGCCTTATTGATGATCCAGACTGTCCTAAGGCCGGAAAACACCGCGAGCTAGAGAAAGCGGAGATAAAGAAATCAGAGGAAGCAGTTAAGCGTACTATCGCTGCTATATGCAACTTCACAAACCCTTTCTCTATAGCCGACAAAGACCACCTCTACAGCCTAGCGTCCGGTGCTCCTGTTTCACCAGAGGTGGAGTTTGATGTGCTCCGTGCTGAAGCAGCTGGTAAAGAGGCCAAGGAAATGTTTATCCGAGATCGGTTTGTAAGTGGCTCCGCTGATACGCTGTTCTTTGAGCCAATCACGAAACAGAAGCTGAAAACCATGGAAGATTCTAACAAAACAGTCAAGCTCACTGCCTCACAGGGAAAGGTAAGTGACCCCACTTCCCTACTATAACTCCAATAATTATATCATTGTTGTAGGGTATGATATTTAAACTTATGTTAGGTGTGAAACATTGGTAATTTTACTTTGCAGGTTATCCAATACCGTGAGCAAAGTGACCTTGCTTTCATGCTACTAATCAAATCCCAGCACCTTGATGAGCCAATTGATCTTGACGAACTGATGCGGTATTCACTCACCCCTGTCCCTCACAGCCTTGGTACAGCTGACGGTTTCTTTAATAAGACGAACAAAGCTGCAATGCTACATTATTTGATGGAAGATGCCCCTGAGGAAGTACCTTATCCAACCGATAGCATTTACATTCAGGATGGCAACGCGCTTTTTCACGCCCTAAAAAACCTCCCGCCAACGTTTGGTGAGATATGTCTCCAGGTCCTAGATCAGATGGTGGCTAAGAAGAATTTTGTCTTCTCAACTGATTCTTACCATGCTGACTCTATCAAAGCCCAGGAGAGACTTCGTCGTGGTTTCTCACAGCGTTATATCATAGAGGGGAAGTCAAGTTCACTTTCACTCCGTACACCTGGTCGATATAGTTTCGCACACGCAGCCAGCGTCTTCGACCGCTCAGTTTCACGGCCATATGATAGTGTACACCTCCATGGACATGACCTTCCTGACTACAAACCCAATGGACAACTGCGCAATTGGACTCGGGAACTGCATTCTCAAATGCGTCCAATATAATGCGAGCAAACGCTTCGCGTGTGGGTACAATCTCTAAGTTAGCTTGGCTATATGTGATGAGATACACTCGCCTTACATCTTGTGAGTTCAAACCCTCACTGCTACCGCTACCGACTTCCCTTTCATCAGTTACACCGGATGTTTCACCCTCTCTCTCCATACAATCGGCCATAACGGAACTTCAAACAATTTCTTTCTGTATTTACGCGACCTGTGTTGTGAGAATGCTAACGTCGCATTATAGAGCGTTTTATTGCGTACAATTAACTTAGAGGAGTTTGTTTATGACATGCAGAATCTTACGGGATCACGCCATCACTCCGAGAACCCAAGATAAATATGTACAAATCTTTCTTATAACCTTACAATGTTGTTAAAAACATAAAGAAACATTAATTTTCTGTCCTGATTATTTCTTGTCCTTTAAATCCCGAATTCGCGCCTACAAAGATCAACCCGAAACGTGTACACACGTGCCTTAGGATTTCCCGCCTCTGGAGCCACCGAGCAGTCACATACCAAAAATTCCTCTTTTGAGACAGTTTCAGACGGAATTGTTGGGACACTTTCCTGTCTGCTTGCCCCCTCAATGTTGGCGTATAAGATACGGTGACTAAACTGTGGTTAACAACATTGAGAGGGAGAGGGGGACAGCGAAAAGGAAACAAATAGCGTTTAATTGAAGCGTCCCAACTATTTTAGACCGGTACTGTAGTACTCATATCTCCCCTCGGTTTTCAAGATGGCAGCCGCCACTAAGAAAAGGTGAGTGTTAATACTCATGTTATTCAGGGTTTTCAAAAGCACCCGACGTCTGACGCAAGTCACTGCCTACTTTTAACATTTGCACTGGGTACTGATTACAGATGAAAGATATCTTTGCCCATATGTTAATTCAAGTGAATGGTGCCTCCCAAAAAACACTTTTTGCCACTGAAAATGCACAAGAATGCACCTCCAGGTATGCAAATTTTAAAAATTTCCCGGCCCTCCAGGAGGGGGTACCATTCTCCCAAACCCTTCCCCATTCGGCTTTGCCACAATAAAGTTCCGGCTACTCTGATAACTCCACCTGGTACTTTTTTTCAAATTGAAAACCCTGGCTATTCAAGCCTTCCTGTTTCTTTTTCTACCAAAATTTCGCGAGTAATTGAGTGCACTTTAGCTACTGAGGTCAAGCAAATTTAAGAGGCTGTCTCCCTAAGAGTGTTCCACTCGATCTCGGACTCAAAAATAGATTTCCTTCAAATTTCTACCACAAATACTACTATCTATCCCTACTGCTAAAATGCAATTGAAATGATCCAAAAGTTTATTTCGCTCCAGTTTGAGGATTTGATTGTGAGTATACCGTAAGTGACTAAAATGTGTCTATTTTGGGCGCCGTAGTACGGGTTTTTTCAAGTATAGTTTAAAAAGACTTCGCACCATCACAACCTTCAAATTTACACCCATTTGATAGCTTATTACTTCTTTTTACCGCTGCTGTGTCATTTGGACATTTTCCCGATCGAAATCGTGTGAAACTGTAAATGATAAATGAACTAATTTAATAAGTCACTCGAACTGGATGAAATAGTGCGTTTGAAACATGCCAAAATTCTCAATTGAGGCACTTAGGCCAGACATAAAGACCCGTTCTAGGCATAGACTAAGCACTGTTTCCTAGAATTATACAATAAAACTTGCGGCAGAATGCGATTCTGAGAAATTGTGTCGAAGTTTGGTAAGCCATTTTCGCCAATGGTGTCTTGCGTGACATAGACTCCCATTCCAGTCGGAAAACTTGTTGTCTTACTATGGTCGATTAATTTATCAATAATTCTACCCAAATGAAGGGAAATCTGATTACATTTCTACATACAATGGCCTGTTCTTTCTCATGTTGCTATATCAACATCTATTCTTATGCTCCTTAACCTGAGAAATCACCTCATTTGACGCCTACCTCGTTATTTAAAACTCTTTCCGTTGAACGCTTTGGCGGTTCATAAAATGTGCAACGTACAGTCTTTTTGTTCATCACAGGACACGAAGACGACACAGTAGAGATTTATAAGGAAGGTACAGAGATCCAGTCGCTATATTTCTGGAGAACAACCGATGAATTAAATGTTTCACGACTTGTGTTACAAAATATAAACAGGCCAGTAAAAATGCATTTCCAGACTGCGGACAACGGACTTCCGATTATGGAATACAAACTTGGAACATGGGACTGAGTGTATAGCGGACTAGCGTAAATATCACTCTGTCACAATCGATTTCACTCAACGTTTTCAATCTGTGAACTTAGCAACGTCGTTCCGCCAGTTTGGAATTGATATGAGAATGGAAAAAAGCTCTGGTTTTCAAAACTTTTCAGAAAAATCGAATGATTTCGCAGATCAGTGGTCTCAAGCAGTATAAACTTTGTGGTTCTCAGGATGCAAGTGTTATGCTTTTCGGGTCAATTCTTCCGGCAGTATTAGTACAAATCATTTAAGCTAGCGAGAATTTTATATTGTGGAACCGAGTGAGTATATAAAAAGTATATTCTAACTCGAAGTCCATATTGAGTGGTCCGCACGCGAAGTCTCCTTCCGCCTCGAGGAATGCAGTAAGCTGATGCAAAAAGCACAGACACAAAACGTATCCCATATGACCGAAACTGCACAAGCAAAAACAGCCCGTGATTTCTTGCGAACTGGTAGGGCGAAATGGACAAACTGGCAAACTGCAAACCAGGGAATAAGCTTGAAAATTAGGGAGGTTCGCGCACAAGCAAAGAGCCTTATTCACTTGTCACGCAACGACATTACACGACAACATCTCAAAGAAAAAACGAAAGCTTTGATGAAC
This sequence comes from Siderastrea radians, assembly GCA_964017195.1. Taxonomy (NCBI): domain Eukaryota; kingdom Metazoa; phylum Cnidaria; class Anthozoa; order Scleractinia; family Rhizangiidae; genus Siderastrea; species Siderastrea radians. Next base: position 37,879,314 of record OZ024890.1, read on the forward strand.
ACTGGCCTAAATCATTGCCGCATGTGGATAAATTATTAATATAATTTGGATATTGCGTCGCATCTGCGTCCGGTTAAGACATACCCCTCCCCACCCCTTTCAGGGCCACTCCCTTGTAGACTTTAAAAGGAACGAGTCGCTAAATAAGTCATTCAGCCGTTATGACCTCTGTCTTCATTGGGGTTTCTTTTACTGGAGCTGGTTTCACTTAGTCAAGCAAAGATATTTCCTTTCTACTATGTACGGGGCATAGAGTGTCGCAGGCTAGAACAGCTCAGGTGGTTTCCGGGACCTAGTGGCTCCTCCCTGTGCGACACCAGTCTACCCCACCCTTCCTAAACCAAGTACAGTCAGCGCGTCTAAAATGTGACTTTAGACCTTTTGTCGCACTACAACGTGAAGTGCTGTAATGTTCGTTCGAGCGAACAACATGAACACTTTAGAACATACATTCTGAAGGATGAGGGAGGGTGAAAAAGGACAAAATTTTAACTATAAATTAATTTTGAATCCTGACCACAAGACCACGGCAAAGTTGGACATGGGAGAAAGGTTGAACCAGATCAAGTTCAAGCAAATAGCATACGTAAAGCATGAAATAAAAGAAACTAAAAGCTGTTTGAAAGAGAAGAATGGCTCACGAAGACCCAGATTACCAGCTTCTTTTCACATTTAGCTTCACGACAGAAGTCCCGCGGCCAGGATGCTAGCACTGCATCAACGGATGCGACAGCGCGGCCAGAAGAAGATGAAAATCAAGATATTGGGGCCGCCAATTCTGGTATGAGACTGCTGCGCTTTGCAACCTCGTTCCCAGGCTCTCTCTCTCCCCGCCCCCCAAAGCGAGAGAAGAGAGACCCTGGTTGGGTCTGGTCACATGCCTCCTGGACAAATTAGAACATAAGGGAGGGGTCCTCTAATGTCAAGTATTTTGTCGCGTTGTCGACTTCAAAACGAAGCTATCACTCGCGCGCTCCGACCGCCATTAAACGTGTCACATTTTACAGCAGTCTTCAGGCCGCCGTTTCGAATAGCATCTATTCGAACATAAATTTCAAAGTCAAGCAAGTGGTTTGTCTCGAGATAGTATCTTGTAAACTGTAGGGCACTGACTCCGTACTTCTTTGACCACTTCCTCGAAATTTAGAGTGCTCATCCCGGTAAATCCACGCTCCCTGAGTACAGATTTAGTCACTCTTCGCGCCACCTCTATCAACTCCTTTTCTACTTCAGCGAGAACTTTGTTAAGAACTTCTTCTTCGGATAGCGGCTGGATCTACAGAAAAAGAAATCAACACGAATAATGAAATAAACAACGCCATCCAAAACACGGCCGCAATTCTATATTTATTTCACAAGTAGCCGACCTAAGCGAACTGAATAATTGAAAGCATTCCTAAAATTTAGCTCTAATTTATAGATTTTAATTGTATCATTATATAATATATATCTAGTGTTAGGACCTCTATGTAAACCACTTTTAGTGATGGAGCTTCCTAATAAAAGATTGTTATTATTATTAAATGTACCTCTGGTTCAACAAAACTTTCCTGCCGATTGCTGGCCTGAAGGTTTTCCAGCGGCTCTGGTTGATCAATCTACAGAAAAAGAAATATCATAGTAAACGATGAAGAAATAAACAACGAACGGGTAGAGCGAATACACATACGGTAAGTTTACACGTCAGTATAAATTCTGATTTTATTTCACAAGTCTAGAGCCAAATTACTAGCGAATTGAATGAATGAAAACAAGCTTAAAAATATATTTACTTTTGGCTGAGCTTCACTTTCCTGCAGATTCCAGGGCTGGGAAATCTCCAGCACCTCAAGGTCATCCTGAATGAAAGAGCGAGAAAATTTGAGTTGTCTAAATTTTGTCAACAACATGAAAAAACATAACGCGCGGACTGCCGTCGTTCGCGTAAGCAATATAAAATCATTTTCCTGTTCTAACCTCCTTTTCTGTACAAGACTGGACGCTTAACTGCTCTTCGGCGGCAACGGCAGGAAAACTCAGTCCGCGACGACTCGTTTTCTGATCCTTCGCGGTCTTCAAAGTCCGGGGCGCAGACGGCGACACATCGATACAACGCTTCACCCATTGGCTTCTTTCGAAGTAGCGTTGACTTTCAGATATGATGCCCTTAAATTCTTTAAAGTTCTTTAACCTTTTTTCACAAGGCCTACCTAATAGATGTGGCCCTAATTCTTCGTTTACTTTGCGAAGCAGAGGCTTCCGTAAACCTCCTCGGCCACGGCAAGCAATTCCTTGTTGGCTTCCGCAAAGAGATTTCTGCAATAATTCACGTCTTTAACAAATCCACACAACCTGCAACAACTTGGATTTCTGTTACTGGACGATTGATAATTTTTTTTCGGCGTTTGCACTGGATTGCACTGCGACATGGCCGTAATGCAACATGCCGGAACCACGTGAAATATGTGTTTATTTTGGTGGCAACACTTTACGCTCTCCTGTAGGCTTAGTATTGACAAAAACACCCTAAGCCGCCCCTCCCATCAACGATTTTTTTGTCACCCCCCAAATTCTGGGGGGCACGTGACCAGACCCAACCAGGGTCTCTCTTCTCTCGCTATGGGGGGCAGGGAGAGAGAGACCCTGGGAACGAGGTTGCTGCGCTTTGGTGGACGATATAAATGAAGAAATCGGGCTCACAAATCCCATAGTTTTGACGCCTATGATTTTTGTGACTATTACAAGAACAGAAAAAATAGGCACATTCAGTGTCGCCATACTAAAAACAATACTTCACCATTTTGAGGTTCTTTTTCGAGCAAAAGATTGAAATGCGGACCTGATTCGTTTGGTGAAAGACGTTATTCACGAGTGTCGGTGTTGTAAATAAAATGATGCTTAATTATGATCCTAGGACGTAGAAGGGGGGGAGGCCTGCAGGCTATCAATTTCTTCAAAAAGACTTTTGTCAGCACCTGCCGTTTTACGCATGTATCCGTTAGCCACATTATGGCAACGTTTGATATAAAATGCATGTTTTTCAACTTTTTTTCGGTGAGAAAGTATAAGATATCGACAAACAGTACATCTCCTACTTGAAGCGTCTAGCATGAAAAATTTTCAATTTTGACCGTTTTTACATGATAACATCTACTTTCTACCTCATCTCGTAAAGCACATTAAGGCTATCTTGAAAAGGCGAATTTTTTTCGAAATATTGCAACAAAACGAAATCCAAGAGTCCATCAACCCCATCCCTTGTATCACAGTGGAGGAATGAGATTGCTTGTACGTATGAGGGTTAACGCCGACAGAAAAAGATAGCCTAGAGGAATGCGGGAAGCTGAGGCAAAAAGCACAGACCCAAAACATATCCCATATTATAGAAACAACACAAGCAAAAACAGCCTGCTATTTCTTGCTGGTTGGGCGAAACGGACGGGCACAAATGGAATGATCTTGAAAATTACAAGTAAGGATAAGGGAGGCTCGCGCACAAGCAAAGAGCCTCTTTCGCGTGTCAGACAGGCATCGATATTTCACAAGAAAATCTCAAAATAAAAGAAAGAGCTTGGTGAATACTGACCTTAATCATAGACACACGTGGATAAATTATTAACGTCATTTGGATATTGCGTCACATCTGCGCCTACCAGGACATAACTTTACTCCGCTCCCCCCCTCCCCTTCCATGGCCACTCCCTTATTGACTTTGAAAGGGGAAAGCCGCTGGATGAGGAATTCAGCCGTTACGGCCTCTGTCTACTAAAGGGTTCCTTTATTTAGAGCTGGTTTCAGTTAGTCAAGCAAAGTTATTTTCTTTTTACTACATACGGGGCTTAGAGTGTTGCAGGGTAGACCAGCAGAGATGGTTTCCGGGACCTAATGGCTCCTCCCTGCTCCAGCTTCTGTCAGTACACCACCCTTCCTAAAATAAGTACAGTTTGCGCGTCTAAAGATGTGTCTTAAGACCTTTTGTTGTACTATAACTTGAACTCTTGTAACCTTTGTTCGTGCAATCAGAATAAACCATTTAGAAAATACATTCTTAGGGTGGGGGAGTGTCGGAAAGGACAAAATTTAAAATATAAATTAATTTTGTATCCTGACCGCGAGAAATGACAACCCTCTGTGACAAACCTCTCCTTAAACAGTGATTTTATATATATATATCCTAAGGCTCTTGCCGTATTAGCTGCTCGCTGTCATTGTTATTTTTAAGTTAAAAATAAAATGCTGCTGACGAACATTTGTAATGCAACTCCCAGGTTGAGGTTGGAATCGTTTTCCTTTCTCGTTTGTTTCCCCTTAAGACTCACGGCGACTGGAACTGGTGAATTTAAAGTATAGCTGAAAGCACTATAGAGATGAGAGTTTCCTCGTGTTATCTCATGACCAAGAGAAAAAGACTTTTTCATCACCTCTATAATGAAACCGCCGAATCCTTTGCCGGAGGGGAGAGTTATTTATCGGACAAGGTGAGTGGCAAATAAAGTAGCTGCAGTATCTATTCGAGGTTTTGGACCTCCAGAATCGGTTTCATAGCAAAAACAGGAAAAGTAATGTGTATAATTTTTTGAACCACCATCGACATCTCTTTAATTAGGCGGATATATATAACAACACTTGAATGGAAATTCATGTCACGCAAGACACCATTGGCGAAAATGGCTTACTAAACTTCGACACAATTTCTCAGAATTGCATTCTGCCGCAAGTTTTCTTCTATAATTCTAGGAAATAGTGCTTAGTCTATGCCTAGAACGGGTTTTTACGTCTGGCCTACATGTAAGTGCCTCAATTGAGAATTTTGGCATGTTTCAAAAGCACTATTTCGTCCAGTTCGAGTGACTTATTAGATTAGTTCATTTATCACTTTCAGTTTCACACGATTTCGATCGGAAAAATGTCCAAATGACACAGCAGCGGTAAAAAGAAGTAATAAGCTATCAAATGGGTGTAAATTTGAAGGTTGTGATGGTGCGAAGTCTTTTTAAACGATTATTGAAAAACCCTGTACTACGGCACCCAAAATAGCCAAATTTTAGTCACTTACGGTATACTGACAATCAAATCCTCGAAACGGGAGCAAAATAAACTTTTGGATCATTTCAAGTGCATTTTAGTAGTAGGGATAGATAGTAGTATTTGTGGTAGAAATTTGAAGGAAATCTATTTTTGAGTCCGAGATCGAGTGGAACACTCTTAGGGAGACAGCCTCTTAAAAGAGCCAAGTTTGGTTTTCAGAATTAAGATAAGGAGTCTATTCGTCTAACTTCAGGCACATGAATGTACCTCGGTAGCTCAAGTACATTCTTATGATAAATATATTTTTATGGGTCTATCAATTATAAAGCTTTACCTATGGGACTTGGCTTTGAACCAAGTATGTGAGAGTTTGGTTTTTAGAATTGAGACAAGAAGTCTATTCGTCTAACTTCAGGCATACAAATGAATTTCGGTAGCTCAAATACGTGCTTACTTTCAATGAATATTAATGTAACTGTTGTGAGTTTATCAATTTATGATAATTTATTTGTGAGAACTGGTTTTGAACGGAGTACGTGCAAGTTTGGTTTTCAGAATTGAGATAAGAAGTTTGTTCGTTAGTTTTGATTTAAAATATTAATACATGTCGCACAACTAAACTACATGTACATCGCCATTATCAGAGTGGTGAATTGGTCAGGCATCAGCCTGATGTACAGACAGTGTATATTTACCAGTAAATGTCATCTACTATCACATTCGCTTTCTAATTTCTTAATGTTAGACTACTTCTTCATGTGCATTACACAGATACTTTCAACTATGGACTGCAATCTTTGTACATATGCCAAAAGGTGACAAAGGAGCAGCTACAATGTCCTGAAAGATCCAAAAGGAATGATGCCAGAGCGGGTTATGCCTTGTTCGCAGAGAATGTTAAGGTATTTAACAACTTAGGAATGGTTCCATGAGTGTAAATTAACCTTAGTTCTTTGGATGAAGGTTCCAGAATTGAAGAGAGACTAACCAATTGCAGAGTGTCCTGGCATAAGTCGTGCTTTCAAAACCACTCTAGGGATCCCATAGTTTTTTTTAATGTGAACTGTAAGTTCTCTAAATTGCAAGATATGAACTTCTATTCCACAAAATGGCAGCCGCAATAAAAATAAAAGCATCGCCAGCTCAAACTTCAAATGTCCACTCTACAACTCTACTGGTTTTCATGGTATTTGAAATTTGTGTTTTCTTTGGAGGAAGATGTTTCCAGTATAGGGGAAGGGGCAACTCTTTGGGTGTGCCCTTCTGAAAAGAGGGGCCATGGATGAAAGAGAATTGGACAACGCAGAAACACTGTCACGATGCAGTGTTTCTATTTAATTTAATTATGTTTTTATGTATTGAAGATTGTTATTTTTACATTAAACACTTTAATAAATAAATTTTGATAAATTCGTGGGTTATCCGATGTTTATTCCTTATATATATACCTTCCTTGATTACATTACACAGGAAACTTTTCAAGATTCCCAGTTGGGAATAAAATGGGAAATTTTCCCATTATTGGGTAAAACCTGGGACAAGAAATTCCTTTTTTGGGATAATTTTGGGAAGTAGCTGTTTCACGGTATCTTACAAATGGGTTTTTACTGGGAAAGATGCCATGCTTTCTCTTATTTCCCAATGTTGGGAAAATGCTGTAAATATTTCCCCAAGTTATTCCCAATATTGTGAACAAAATGGGAAAATTTCCCAAAGTTATTCCCAACACTGTGAACAAAATGGGAACATTTCCCCAAGTTATTCCCAATATTGTGAATAAAATGGGAACATTTCCCCAAGTTATTCCCAATATTGTGAATAAAATGGGATCATTTCCCCAAGTTATTCCCAATATTGTGAATAAAATGGGATCATTTCCCCAAGTTATTCCCAATATTGTGAACAAAATGGGATCATCTCCCCCAAGTTATTCCCAATATTGTGAATAAAATGGGAACATTAACCCAGATTATTCCCAATATGGAGAATAAAATGGGAAATATCCCCCAAGTTATTCCCAAAATTGTGAACAAAATGGGAAAACTTCCACAAGTTATTCCCAATATTGTGAATAATATGGGATCGTTTCCCCAAGTTATTCCCAAAACTGCAAATAAAAAGGAAAATCTCCCCCCTCCCCCAGCAAATTGAGAATACATGTAACTTGTGGAAATGTGGAAATATTTCCATATTCACCATCACACCATATTATTTCAAAAATAAGATTGCAAATGAATTTATGAACTCAATTACTGATTCCCAATCCTTGCCTCAAAACTGGTATATTCTAGTTTTGTATGTTAAGTCTAAAAAATGTCACTTAGTTGACATCTACACATGCACCCTTTACATTATTTCACTTGCTTGTAAAATTTCATGATTTTCAAGTTCGGAATAACCTGATTAACCGCACATTTTCCACACTACAATGTATATGCACTTATTAGTCATTTCACGGTAACAGCAGCACGACCTTCAACATGTTATTTCATGAATCCGGTGTCCACATGCCAGGACCAATCCACTGGCCATCAGCAAGTCCAATAACAGACCTCCAAGACACTGTGTTTCTTGCACCTCTCCCACGAGACTCACGGACAAACACATTTTGACATTGCCGGTGACTCTCAATGAAAAAGTACACATCAACTGTCTTGTTGAAATAATGAATATCCTGTACATGACCATACCAGACATCAGTTGGACCTTCTCCCTGAATAAGCAGCATGTCTCCCTTTTCAGGATAGACAGGCACAACAGGCACACATAGGAAATGATTCCATGGACGCATGTAGTCCACAACAGTCAGCAAATCATTGCCACAGTCATACAACAGAACTTTCCTCAGCATGTTCTCTGCCAAAAAAAAAAGTGACACCTCTTGCTGGATTCTTTTCAACCTTGGAGAAACCATTCCAGTAGTTGCGAGAAATTTGCCCAACTGCATCTTGGTGGTAGGAGTAAAAGTAGCCCTTTCCTACTATTTTGCATAGGTCACTCCCACAGTTAACTGACAGCATTGTTTCAATCTTAGCCACAGTCTCCTGACCATTGTTTGCAATTAAAAAGTAGTCACCACCACAGCACATTGTACCATCATATCCCACATCATTTAAAAGACATCTTTTTGAAAATAAAGCTGACAATGACACCAGGTCCACTGGAACAGACAATGTACTCGCTATTTTCACCTGATCATCCCTTTGTAGAGGTCTGACATTTGTTGCCGAGCCAATCAGGAAAGCTTGTCTTGGTCCTGAGTCTTGACAGGCAATCTTCTTCCCGGTCTCAACTGAATTTACAACACCCTGGGGAAGAACAAATATTAAATAAATACCTGCTAAAGCTGGCAAATAAGATTTTCATCCCACTGCATTGAATTGCAGAAATCAATATGATCAGTTAAAATGGGTCTCACCATGTCCCTATAAAACAGATATTTTTGAGCAGTACTATTGTATGTGAATAACTTTTTTGTTGTTCTTGTTTTGTTGTTCCTATTTTTTGAAGACAAGTTCCCTGTCTGCATTAACTTTAAAATTACATTTAGACCTATTCCTGTGTCTTTGAATAATATGAACTCTGCTACACCTCTCTCAATCATCTTAGCTACTTTTTAGAGAAACTAAACTTCAATACGTTCAAAGGTCATGACCGTGAATTATGATTGGTCAATTTCAATCCATATTGTTTGTTTCTTACATGGTCTGTTGGTTGTAATCATAATAATGATTGAAGGCCATCAAAAACACAGTAAAATAATTTTTGTAAGTTGTGTTTTGTATGAACTTCACAGTTAACATGTTATTGAAAGATGCAGCAAAAAAGTACAGCCAAAATGCTAAGACATATTATTTATTTTACATGTGCTATACAATATCTTTTTTATCCACAACAGCCAGGTAAATTAGATGCAATACACATTTACTTAAAACCAGCTGACCTGTATAACATCATGCTTGCCAAGCTCAGTTGCCACTTCTGTACCTCCAAGGGATTTCAGAAACTCTCTCCGTGCCTCTGAACTTGCAAAGGTTCGTTCAATCCCTTTGCAGTTATGTGACTTTTTAACATAATGTTTGACAGCCCTTTCAAACACTGCACACCAATAATTGTCACAAGCAGAAAAATTAATAATGTCTTCATGAACATGCAACAAATTATGCAAAGAAATGGTGCACATATGCAGTCCTTGCAATTCTTCAACAAGTATGTTGAGTCTCCGTGCCAACTTCAAATGAACATTTATCATTTCATCAGTCCAGCCCAGCCTGCCACTGTAAAAGTGCAATTCTGTCAGTCGCGACACTAGGGTTTGAATTTGAAACTCTTCATCATCCTGAAATTTGTCTTCAAATATAGAAGGAGTCATGGGAAAAGAAAATTTTTGAAGCCCCTCTGCTTTCCAGTGACCAATCCCTTTACACTCCTTGCCAACTGGTCTTGGAAGTCTTCCATCCCTTAACTCTTTGCTCCAAGGAAAATCTTTTATTTGTTTGTCAAGGTATTCTGTGTCAACAACTTCAAGTTCCAGTAGTCTTGTGAGTTGGTTTTTAACAACATTTAGAGGAATTGTATGATAAACATCATAAACCATATGTCGTGTAACATCAAATTGATATAGAGGATACAAAACCTTGTGAAGCAGTGATATTCCAGTGAAACCAAGTTCTGATGACATTGCTTTTCTTACACTTGTTCTTGTCTCATTCTCAATGTCATACAGGTTTTCCAACTCATGTTCGATTTGCCTTTTTTCCCATGGGTAGCGAACATAGTATCTGTTGCTGCCATATTAGTAATGATTGTTAGACGAATTTTGCAGTTGTTGTCCCTGTAGTTTCTCTCTTCTACATCCACATTTTCCTTGATTGAGAAACTTGCCGACTTCACACTGCCCTGGGTGGTCGCCTGTCCAACATAAAAGCAACAACCGGATAATTTCTGTTTCAGAAGAGTTGAATTCATCACTTGTAAACTGCAGAGGATAAGGAACTTTATAACCAGAAATAAATCCTTTAGAAAGATCATCCGTTAGTGGTTTGAGAAAAGGATCTAAATATTCTGGTAAATCCTTAGGGAGTTCAGAACAAGGGACAAAGCCAACAACGTACACTTCTTCAACATGACAGCGATCACTCTTTCTCATGTTGGCAATGGAAACCTCAAAGGAACCACATCCTCTGAAACTTGTTCCAAAAGGTTGCCACCCGTCCCAGTGGCCTATGAGGGCCAAGTTCAATGGGGAACCTCTTGCCATTTCAATATCATGGTGGAAAGTCTCAAAACACCCAGGACATGTCACAATCTTCAAATTATCAATTCCCTCAGGGGAAGCGGTCAAATGATCCACAGAAATGACAGCACTGCAGTAAATACAGAGAGTTGGAAGTGGCCAAACCTTGCTGGGGTCCCAAAACCACTGAAGATCTATCCACCGTTGACCATCCCAAAACTCTTGCTTTAGTGGCCAACTTTCCTCTCTACCAAGCCAGTGTTCTTTTTCGTTCCAATGAGAAAGCATTTTCTGGCACATTGTTTCAGTTTTGAACCAGTTTTTAATCTTACTCTCCAGTCCCAAATAGTAATATTTGATATAGCCTTTATTTCCACAGTGAGTACAACAAGCATCCTTGTTATCCATGACGCTGTAATTTCCACTGTAAACAAATTTGGTATGTGTTTTATTATTTCTTTTAATTACCTTTTCGGTACGGCAAAAACATATGAAATATTCCTGGGCATCTTCAAAACCTTCTTCCTTCAATAAAAGTTGAACATCATTCCAATTCTTTGGCCACATTGTACTCAAAACATCAAGGTCAACATTGCCATCAATTAAAGTGTACAGCATTGTTTTTCCATAGCTCAAAATATCATCAAAGGTTTTAACTGACGACCCACTTTCATGCATAATTTTCAGAGCGTCAAGAACTGCTGTTAGAATCACTTTTTTGAGGGGGTTGGGAGCTGGTTCCGTACCTTGACGTTCCACGGGTTCAACAGATTCAAATTCTGGCCAGAGGTCGAGGGGATTAGCATTGTTTGCATCTGATCCTTCGCTAAAAGTGTTACCGACTTCAGCAGTTTCCGGATTCGAAGGTCTGGCTGATGAGCTAGGGATTGCAAGGGATTCATGATCACTATCAATATCTGCCAAGCTGCCTGAAGTGCTGTCACTTCCAACCGCAGTAGCGAGCAGGCAGTTGTCTCGCCAGTGCCGTAACTCGGTAGTTCTATCGGTCGCACTTCCACGACACCGAAAACAAGGGCAGTGAACATGCCTGTAGGTCCTTGCACTGCAACCACAAGAAGATATCTCTTCTCTCGACCACGTTTTCATACCCGACGAGTCCGCCATTTTTCGTGGCAGACACGGTTACTAAGCATTCGACCCCGACCCGTTCTCCTCACGCCAAACAGTTAACCAATCAGAAAAGCCAGTATATTTTGTATGATGACGTAGTCATCGATATCTACCAATAGGGCATTCTGTATTATCAAAAAGGCGGGAAACAAATAGGACAACAAACCAAAATTTATCCCTTTCTCGTCGTAACTGGTAGAGGAAATAGTTGGTTGGGATTGAGTTTGTATTTTTGTCTTTTTGATATTTCTGTTTCACTTCTTAATCCTTCAAGGATGTCAGGCGATAACGGAAAAGCGAGCGATGAAAACGGGGAAAAGAACGTGATACTGGAACGCATTTCTTCACTGTTCGGTAAAGAAATCTCGAGACTCTTCGAAGGTAAGATAGTAAGCTTTTGGTTTATGCAGCCATAATCTCTTGTCTTGTCTTTCACACTTTAAATCTCCAGTCCTCTCCATGTTAAAAATAAAATGTACGGCTTGAATTGCCAAGAAATGCAGATGAGGATGCATACTTGAGGGGGAAATACATGAAGGGTTTGAAGTTTGACAAGAAGAGGTGAATAGTTTCGCGCCACATGTTTACTTTCGGGAATCCAGTGTCCGACAAATAATAGTCTCAATTCAAGCCGGCCCAAAACATTACAGTTAGCTAAATTACATTTTTTGGATTTGGATTTTCTTCGTGAAAGAATTTTCAACGGAATTTTTTCTTGTGTTATCGATAGCTTTTGAGATGTAAGTTCAGCTGAATTTGGCTTGTGAGGGCAGTTCCCGCGCGATGAAAGTATAAACTTATGAATATTTGAAAAAAACCTGTGACAAAGTAGATTTGCTTCCCTTTTTAGTGTTTGTTTTCATTTTCATAGCTCAGTTTGAAAAGCTATAAGCTATTTACTTTCCTTCCCAGATGAGGAAATAACAAGTTATCGTGTTATTGCTGACTTGATGAAGAGAGATGCTGATGCAGGGATTTTTAAACACCTGGGCCTCAAGTATGGAGCTACAGTCAGGTTCAAAGATGAATTCTTAAAACTTATCCCTTCTGATTTGGTGAAGTCGCCGTCTCCAACTACAACTTCGCGTTCAAAGCCAACCATGGGTGAAATGTCGGGATTTGATGCAGAAATGAAGAGACTTTATTTGGCAAAGTAGGTCATTTTTAATAGACTGTGATAGTCAGCTTGCACTTGGCCTTTCAATGCATTTCTTTATGTCCTTGTTAAAGTAAACCCTGGGTTGAATTGCTTTGTAGCAATGGGAAGGACAGGGTGTTATTTTACATCTCGTTTCGGTTTGGCTGGGATGTTGCATTCTATGGAGGCAGGTTTTGTTTGCTCTTTAACCCTTGGCAGCCTAGGACCCTGGGTCCCTCATCATAGAATTGTCAGTATCTGGTCATTTTCAAAATGGTCTTGACAACATGTGTTCATTTCAAACATAACATTTTATTGCACTGACAATATAAGTATGTGATACATTGGACCATGCTCACAATATTTTTTTAAATATTTTGTCAAAATTATTTGTCTAAGACATTTCATGTATTGAGAGCTCAAAATAAGCCACAATTTCAGGTGTACCTTCTGTATGGTGTGGATTAGGAAATTTCTCAACTTTTTTTATTTCGGTGTTTTAATGCCATGTATATGAGAGCTCTAGTCTTTTCTTTGTTTTAATATTTTGAATTGGTTCTTTAAGACCTTTCCATTTGTATATTGTGCATGAACACTGGGTCTGTATTGACACCTTGGAAAAATGGCATTTATGTACCTTGTGTGTGGACCGATTTTAATGATATAAAAACATCTTATTAAACAGGCGCAAGAAGGTTGGTACACTTGCGACTGATTACTGGCAGGGAAGATATCCAAAGTTTAATACGCCAATAATGAAAGCAGAATTAAAGAAGTTTGTGTCTCAAATTGAACCAGAGTGCAACATCCCAGAAATTGGTTTTACTGCTGAAGGCATCGCCCAGCACATCCAAGACTATTTCAGTGAACAAAGACGTTACCAGAAAAAGAACAATGGAAAAAAGGTAAGGTCTGCTTCCTTAGTTTTTATTTCTAAGGTTTACTTATGCAAAATGTAGTGTAGGAGAAAATTTGTTCTTTATGGCTACCCCACCCCTCACTCCCAAAACATTTAGGTAAATTATCAAACACACTACATGTTGTGGCATACATTGTATAACTGTTTCACTGTCTCATTTCTTGCTGCAAATATTAAGGATGGACAAGTGTTGCGAGAGGACAGTCCAGTGGACGCTGAGCCTACAGTCCTGGGGGACAGTTCAAACTTTAAGGTAACTTATTCTTCACGATCAAATTAATTAGTAGAAAAACAGACTCAATGAAAGGTGTCCTTGAGGATTACCATTTTTCATACTAGTTACTATTTTCGCCAGACAGATTAGTGATACAAGTATAAACATTTATAGGGAAATAAATGCATTCTTTATTCTTGTGCTGTCATCACAAGGAACTGATGTACAATGAGGAAAGTAAACTTTCTGGCCTGTGCTTGCCCCTTTATTGGTAGTGAAAATCAGCATTGAAGCATTCAAAGTAGAGATTTCTGTATTTGTGACATATATGGCTGAGCATTAATTTTGATTTATGTTTGTTTTATAGCCTGTAAAAAGGAAGTCACCCTCAGAACCTCTGGGTAAAAGGTTTAGAGCCAGTCTAACCGATCCTGTTTTACCTTGTATGTCCACAGAACAGGTTAGTTTTTGTCTTAATCCACCTATCATCACTCTTGTTAACAGTTTTTGTGTATGCTGGCTCATATTGAGGTTGCCCACCATGCATGCAGTTGACAGATACCTTCCCTTAATGCTGTTTCCAGTGCTTAAAATTTGATCCACAGTCATTGATAAGATCCTGTTAACCTGCCTGGAAATGTATTCAAAAGAACATACCTGTACAGTCCAGCACGATTTACAATGATGTAACACCTGGGGCCAAGAAATACAGCTATGTAATACCATGAACTGATATTACCTTTAGTTATGTATTACTCTGGTTTCTGCTCTTGATTAATGGGTGTTAATATCCTAAAGTAGTTGTATCAACAACTTACATGTAGTTCCATTTTTGTATCTTGTTTTAAGGATGCTGCTTCAAATTCAGACAGTGGTGAATCACTGTCCACCCTATCAGTTGACAGTAGTGATGATCATCATGAAACTGGGATTTCTAGTGAAGGCAATAAGTCACCACCAAAAGACATAACAGTTCCTACAACAGCAACCTCATCAAATCTGGTTATTAAAGCTGTTTTTGGAAGAATACTATCAAGAGAACAAACTGTTAACATCCTGAGGTCAAAGGTTTCTGTTAAACAAAGTAATTTAACAAATCTGACACCAACTCAGCTACAACAGGTTTTAATAAAGAAACTCATAAAAAACAACTATGTCTCTCTCAAAGAGGGGAAAACAAACCCCCTCAGCAAAGATGATGTCGATGTTCATAAAGAAATTGAAGTATAGCATGCCTTCTGTAGACGATTTATATACATTATATATGTATTTTCATAGTTGTTAAGTTGATGTCCTTTTTTTTATGTATACAGGGAAGCTGTTTTTTTGTAGAAAGTTACTCAACTACAACATGTTTTAATAACGAAACCGAGAAAACAACTTGCTCTGAAGGAAAGGGAGCAAATCCCTTAACAAAGGTGTAGATGTTTATTCATAAAAAAAATTGGAGTTTTGACATCTCTTTTGACTAGCAAATTCTGGCTACTTTTATCACGCCTTCTGTAAACCATATGTGTGTGTTAGCTTTGTTATCTTGATGTTAAATATTTTTCATGTGTACCGGTACTGTAGTACTTTTCATGTATACATTTTTCTGGAATTAAACTAAAAGGTTTCTTTATGTTTAAGTTGTTTCACCTTTATCACAGGATGAGCTTTGAAATGATGGAGCTCATTTAGAAGAGTCAAAGGAAACGAAATTCCTTTCATGGGTTTGTGTTAGATCAACTTAATCCCATTCATGGGTTTTTATTGGGTAAATATAATCCTATCCTTGTGTTTATACTGGTTCAACTTAATCCCATTCATGGGGTTTTACTGGGTCAACTTAATCCCATTCATGGGGTTTACTGGATCAATATAATCCCATCCTTGTGTTTATACTGGGTCAATTTAATCCCATTCATGGGGTTTTACTGGGTCAATATAATCCCATCCTTGTGTTTATACTGGGTCAATTTAATCCCATTCACGGGGTTTTACTGGGTCAATAGAACCCCATCCTTGTGTTTATACTGGATCAATTAAATCCCATTTATGGGGTTTTACTGGATCAATATAATCCCATCCTTGTGTTTATACTGGGTCAACTTAGTCCCGTTCATGGGGTTATAATGGGTTTTAAAGAACCCAACATTGGTTTTGGTAGAACTTTCCCAATTTGGGAAAATCCATTGAAATCCCAAATGATACCCACTAATTTCCCACTTTTAACCCAGTTTGGGAATTTTGAAAAGTTTCCTGTGATTACAATTGCTTGCATTCGACAGTGTCATTCGTGGTAGAAGTTCCTCCACAACTGTTTGTTATGCAAAAGAAAGAGAGTATCCCTAACCAATTTTTATAGCAATGAAAGCTATTTTCTTCTTATAATTATATTGATGTATAGTAAGGACAGTAGAGAGAATTTATGGTCAAGTAAGACAATGCGAGATATTCCTTTTTTTAAAGAAATGTTACACGAACACACCATTTTAGTAAAACTGTGTATGTGGGAATATTTTTCATGTATAAAAATAATATTCTTGATGACATTTTATTGAATAGTATTTTAATTTGTGCTTCATTTTTTCCAGGTCATACCTAAACCCAAAGCCCTCACTGGAAGCACTTAGTGAGGGGAACGATGCACTGCACTGTGCGGTGCTTGAGCATTCAAAATCTAAAAGCGACTTGCCCACTGTAATTCCTTTTCGGCATGATGTTTTTAATTTTTTGTTTAAGAACAGGGGTTCCAAAAGCAATAACATTGGGCACATTCTTTAAGAAAAAAAAAAGATTTTAACCTATGTGGATTTCCCAGCAGTTTGGAAAGAACAGCGGATAGTACAGGTGATGGAGTCAGAATAGAGTTCCCTATCAAGGTAAGATTATTTCTATCAAGGAGTCCGACAAATTATACCTGGTAAGGGGACTCAGTTGTGCCTCTTCCTCGTTATTGACCTAAAAAGTAAGCATATCTTTCTGCAAAGTTCCATGTAGTGTGAATTAAAATATAATTCATATTTTTTCTGCCATAACATTGATTTTATGCTTCCTATATTGAATTTATTCATATGGGTTTCTGTGTTTGGTGCAACATTGCTTCAGATGGACTTTAACTTGGACCACTATAACAGTCCACCATTACACTGAACAATAGAGGAGACGACTAAAATGTCCCGGAAAAAAAGTGACACAAGACAAATATTCCTGTGAGCATGAGCCTCTTTTAAAAATAGAACTGGTCCATGTTGTACTGGATGAGCTGCACCTTCTCCTTCGAATAACAAATGTCCTTATCAATAATCTGGTGAAAGAGGCAGTTAAGTGGGAGAAAAAAGATAACTTTAACAAACAGGACAGCCACATTTAAATGCTTCAGTCCACTATAAGATCATGTGGAGTCTCGTTTGATATTTGGGAGAAAACAAATGCCGATGGCAATGGCTCAGGCCATTACGACTTCACCAGTCTTCTTGGAAGCGACAGGAAAAATCTGTTGTCCAACTTTCCAGAAAAACATGATGCATGTGTACATAAAGACACTTCCCAAACTGCGATTCAAATATGGAATGACTTTCATGAACTTTAGTAGTTATATAGTTGGGGGTACCAGAGCATTTTGAAAAATGCTCTGTTACCAAACCCAACTATATATCTACTTTCCATCTGATGGTTTACATCTGATGGTTTACATCTGATGCAATTATTTTATGGTATTATTTTATGGAAATCTATATGTTTTTATTTCATGTGGTAACGAACGCATTCCCCATCGCGTGACTTCATTCAACAGGAAGTCTGAAATTCTCGGAAAACAGGAAGTCTTACCGAGAAATAAGTCTGGACATGTCTGGTGAAAACAGGAAATGAATCATCAATTTATTATCGTTTTCAAGGTCATGAGACGGTCGCATGATATCGTATGATAGTCGTATGATTTTTTCAACCAATTAAAAGCGTACCCATAAATTTACCAGTTGATAAAAAATCTGATAAAATATAGATTTTGATAAATTTTCCGATAGAATACAGAATGCCTACCTCATCGGAAGAGCTGAGTTCCAGGTTTCAATCTGTGTGTAATAGAATTCAGGATTCTATTGAGGTTATTGAGAGTCAAATGGGTAACGAAGAAGTCTTCACCTTTGATATAAACCGAGAGATTTTTACTTTGGAGTCGTTAGATCTCAATGTAGTCGGGAATGCCGTGGAGCGTTACATCATTGTTCTTCAAGAATACAAGAAGATGATAACATCTGAAAGATCACGGAGGAAATTGGCTGATCAAATAAGGAAGACAGCTGAAGTTAAAACTTTGAAAGAGGATCTGAAGAATAATCGTCAAAGGAGCAGATTATTGACTAATCCCTACCAGAAGAATCAAACTCCTGCATCACCAATGAAGAGGGAGTAAAAAATGACCAGCGTGATGGGAAAGCTGTGGTACATGATGGACAATGATTTAGACTGTGTTTGTTAGTACTTGTATCTAGACCACCACAATTGTGGCATTACGTTATATCTTCAGATTTTATAATGTCCGTAAGCGTGACTTTTGATTCCATCATTTGATATATATCTTTTATCATCAAAACAACTGAGTGACACTTTGTTTATTTCATAACTACCTAGTTGATGGTTGCTGCTTCTTATTGGCTTCATGGTATGATGTATTTGTTTATTTTCTAATAAAACATTTTTGTAGTCTTCCTGTTTGATGTCGTTCTTTATTATGTTCTTCTTAATTCCCTTGGCTGTTTTTCCACCTTTATGATTGTCTTTTATGTAACTGTACATTTTTGATCGCAAACCGACGAATTCTTTGATTGGTATTCCAGCTGCTTCATCCTTGAATTTACCGATTACCTTCTTGTTTGTCTTATCGAAATACGGAGAGTTTTCTGGATAGTCGCTGTTGTCAAATTGATCTTTGTCATTCCAAAAGTCTTGGTACACATCTTCAGCTTCAATCTCATATGTCAGACTGTCTGTGTCAGTGAATAGTAGTCTTGCTTTATTGCCATACTTTTCTTTTATGTAGTTATAATGAAAATCATACATTAATTTCTTACTTAGATCAAGAATACACATACCCACATATGCCGGCCTGTTTAGAGTTAGCGTTTCTTTTATCTTATGCACTGCTACCAGATTTTCATTGAATATCTTACTGCTGACATAAGTCGGTTTAGAAGCCATCTTCAATAGTTTCTTCTCATCTGTAATAAGTCTGACATCAACACGCTTTCTTATGTTCTCCATTGTCTTTCCAAACACTGAGTTATTCATCAGTTCGAATGAATTTTTCGCTTGAGTACGTTTTTGTGTATTGAAGTTAATGTATTGTTTGAGCCAAGGTGACTGATTGAATTCTAACACTCGATGGACTTTATTTACTTTCAATCCAAGATCAAGATACAGCTGTAGGTTTCTGTAGTGTAAGACATATTTTTCTTTGTTGCTTAATGTAGGAATTAATTTGTGTACTAGTCCTGTCGATATGTTGAACTTTTTCTGTATGTTCTTACAATATTCAGACAACATGTCATCAGTTATTTTAACCTTTTCCGGTCCTAGAGGGTAGTCGTTATGAAGATCATGCAACTCTTTGGGGTATTCTAGATCAACTTCTAGTATCAACCCTTTATTACTGTCTTCATTATACTGGGCTAAATTGATTTTATTAATCTTCTTTTCTGTCATCCATTTGAAACCACCAGTGGGGAGATATTGACTCATAGCCCAACCGTATAAATTATTAGCATCAAGGTACATAATATACTTTGAGGGCGCCTTCTCATCGTATTCTTTCATGTACTTATTATTTGCTTTTCCATATCGATTTGCTATGTAAGATATACCTCCTCTCATGCCTTTTTCAATGAATTGAAACATATCTATGTCTGTCATTAGTTCTAGTTTAATATTAGTCATCTTTAACATAGCATCCCATGACAAACCAGGAGATGTGAAGTAGTGACAGGGGTCAAGTTTGTAATACTGAAGACAGGTCTTACGGAAGTTTTCAAACACGTCAGCTAACAGAAGAATATCAGACTTAAGATATAGATTATGGTATTCACCCATCGTTTGTAATTGGAATGTATTCCACACATTTTGAGCATGGCTATAATCCTCATCTGTTATGCACTCACATGGTTCATACAGGTTTGACAACCTTTTATTCAAGGACTTTTCCAGGACTTTTCCAGGACTTTTTAACAACATGCAAGGAGTCCGTTTCCATAGGCACACCATTACATATTTTCCACAGTCACTTCA
>OZ024890.1:37904225-37980225 GCA_964017195.1 Siderastrea radians
TTGCGAGGCGTTGGTATTGGTCTCCTTGATTTGTATGTTCTTGGTGCTGGAACTGGCTTGGTATCGTCAACCACTATGATTTTAGGCTTCTTCTCTAGCTTCAGAAGCAATTTGATAAGTTCTGATTTACTGAGTTTCTTCAAACTAGCTTTATCCATATCTATATGATTAGATTTTTCCATTATATACTATAGATTTTTTATTTTTAAGTGTCTTCAATTAGTGCGTTTAATATATGTTATACTGTTTGTAAGTCCTTCATTGGAATCCAACTGTTAAATTCATCACTATATCCCATCCACTTAACTAAAGCTTGTTTCTTCTTATAATCCCTCCGAATGACTTTATCAATTCTGAATACCTCTTGTTTTGCTTTTAATAATTCAGGTTCATAAAAACTCCCTTGAATGTCTTCACCTCTGAGATCCTTTAGTTTGTAAGTTGTTGGATTCGTATATTGGATTTTATCAACTATAAAAACTTCCTCAGACCAATTTGGTGTATAGCCCTTATCAAACACATTCCGTTTATACTTACTTATTCTAACATTATCACCTATTTTGAATTTCGGTTTAGATGATACTTGCTCCAAATTACCATACAGATTAAAGTAAACAGTCCCTTCATTCTTCTTTTTACTGGCTTCTATGGGTGTCATTTTGATAGAGCTATGTTTAGTGTTGTTATACTGTTTCACTAATTTGGGTAGCATGTCTAAATACTGTGTATTACCTTGAATAGTAAACTGCTTCCACATTTTGGACTTGATTGTTCGATTCCATCGTTCACAAACTGACGACTTTTCCTCATTCTCAGTCGAATACAAGGTTATTTTATTCTTATCAAGTAGTTCCTTAACATATTTGTTATAATACTCTTTCCCTTTATCAGTCCATAGATATTGTGGTTTTCTGCCTTCTTTGAAGATTGTTTTGAATGCTTCAGCAACAGTTTCTCCTTTTTTGTCTTTTAAAGGGACAATCCAACCATATTTACTGAAAACATCTAAAACCATGAGAAGATATCTGTAGCCAGCCTTCCATCGACTGAACTTTTGCATCTCAACAATATCAGAGCACCATGTCTCGTCAATATGGTTTACAATTACCCGCCGCCGAGTAAAATTTCGTTTTATGGGCTTATGAAGCTCATCAGCTAATTTTTCTTGCCAGTTTTCTTCACTCGACGGCCTTTTCCGTTTTTTGTCTTCCTTCCTGTTTTTACACCGAGACCAAGTTTCTCCTTCGCGTTAATCAAGAACCGAGCGGTTTGACCATAAGGAATCATATCAAGTGACTTAACCATTTGTTTGTCACATTCACCTTTGTTTTTCCCCATATCATAACAAATATCATGATGAGCTGCTATTTCATCCACTTTATTGTAAGGTTGTACGTGCCACTTGGTGACCTCTCCAGTGTTCCTATCATACTCTAACTGTTTATCGAGAGGGTTGTATGGTCCCATGTATTTATACTTTCCAGGAGTCCATCCAGCTTTTGGTTTCGGTATTTTCCCAATTAGTTTATGTATATCAACACCAGCGCCATCCAAATCCTTTCTGTCGGTTTTATACTTTCTATTTGGTCTGATTTTAGTAGATAATTGATCAAGAGCTTGACTTCCAACATTCTGAATCATTGGATTCAACTTATCCAGAGCATAATCGATAGCCTTTTTCTGCAGTTTTGGGTTTCTCAAGGCTTCTGATCCATAATATCTTCCCATTTCAACAGCCTTTTTTCCCAGCCAAGGAATACCGTGGTGAATCAATAAATCAGTACCAGTTGATGCTACTGTATCTAGTACGCCCGCCCCTTTCGACGGGCCAGCCCGTTTCCCGCCTGTTTAACGAATTTAGTCTTAGTTATTCCGCATTCAGAGCATTTACATTTAAGCATAAGCCTCCCATTTTTAGCCTTTTCATATCATTCACTCCCAGGTACACATTCTGTGACCTTTTTTTGTTTCACGCAATATGATCTCATATATATATGATTAGATTAGATTAAGGTTCGACATACACATTCTCATATTTACCAGTTTTCGGATTTTTCACCAAACGCATAACAGTACCCTTCTTTGGTTTAGTCCAGAATTTCTTGCTTGTTATACCTGTTGGCCCTGTGAAAGCACCTTTCAAGATATCACCAGACCAATTCTTTTCAGCCAATTCTGCAGCTTTCAAAGCTTTGCCTAATGGATTTTCACCTCCCTTTTGGCTTTTAACGAATTTTGTCTTAGTGATTCCGCATTCAGAGCATTTGCATTTAAGCATAAGCCTCCCATTTTTAGCCTTTTCATATCGTTCACTCCAGGGTACACATTCTGTGACCTTTTTTTGTTTCACGCAATATGATCTCATATATGTATGAGTTAGATATTTTTGAAATACTGTTCTAAGAATTTCTCATTCTTCGTCGTATCGTATATATTAAACACTTCCAACAGATCAAAATATGATTTGCCCTTATTCATCTCATTCAAAAAGTATAAACAGAAGTAACCGCATGTTGTCGTTAGTAAATTTTGTATTTGATTGTTCTGATGAAGCAATGTTAAATTCTTTTTTCTCGCATGATTGACAATTTCTTGGAAGGGAGGCAAACCAAAGCTATCAAAGTAATTGATGACTTTGTCCTTAACATAAGTAGCCACCCAATGACTCCCTGACATATAACTCGGTTCAAGATTGTAAATGAATAGAGCCTGTCTATGATTGTGAGGAACATTTTCATCTCTTGACAATACATCATTAATTGGGATATTCAGATATTTACACCATTTTATTAAATCATAATTTGACAAAGGAATATTTTGATGAAATTTTGGTTTTACAATAGAATGTTTAGAAGAGGGACGTTTTTGAATGGTGAGTTTTTGCCTAATAGTAGACCTTTGCCCTTTTTCTGAGCTTTTTTTTTTTGGAGCTTTTTTTTAAAATTCCCATACCTAATGTTTGATCAGGCCAATTTCCATAAAAAGGCGGTGTTCTATACATTGGGACTAACAAACCACCATCTTGATTGTTAACAGTAGTTGGTTTTGGTATAGATCTGGATGGTCTTTGTTTAGGCTGTCCCATCTGAGGGGCACCTTTACCAGTCATCTTCTTTATTGCCTCAATAGCTAAAGGGACTCCAATTGATGCGAGAAGAGTACCTAAGAACCCACCTGTTTGTACTTTTGTTGGTTTTATATGAACACCAGAACCGGTTTGTAGAGCATTTAATATATCCTTCTTTTGTTTGGTTGTTAAAAGATGTTTATATGTTATCAACTGATCGATTTTATTTTGTGGTATGAGGAACCCACCGGTTTGAACACCTTTTCCGGATATCTTCTTAACAATCTGAGATGCTCCTTCAGATGCTAAACCTCCCAAAGCCGACAATCCAAGAGTCTTAGCAATCGTTGGACCAAAAGATCTTCCAAGCGTCAAAACTGTAGACAGAAGAGAGCCCCCCACTTGCTTTCGTATGTTTGTTTTAGAAAGTTTAATGTCCATCCCTTTCTTAAGTTTCCGATTTTTTTCCAATCTTTTTACAATGTTTAATGGAACATAAAGTGTGTCATTCCCAGATAGAGAGTCCTTTGTGAGCCTTAGAACTATTGTTTCTCTTTTATGATACGCTTTACTAAGATTCTTTTTCTGGTTTGGCGATAATCTAACTGTTATTTCGTATAGTTGTGTCATATATTATATGTTAGATAAATTCTGTTTTAAAAAACATATTCATTTAAATTTTCATAAATGTTAAAAAACTTATTCATTTAAACTATCATCAATTCGTTTCCAACTGTCTTAACAACAACCTCACTCTCGTAAAATACGATGCTATGAGCTCGGACGTTTGCTGTTGGGGCTACATTGAGACGATAATGGAGAATCAACTGTTTAGGATCTCTTGTCACTACCTCTTTTTGATATGTCAAATCGAAATATATTAATCCGTACAAACTACTAAAATTAGATACATTAAGTTGTGTCCCAGAATTGTAATCGTTCTTACGAAATGCATAACTCATGAGATCATTGAATATCCTGATTTTAGAATCTGCATCGTATTCTAGTTCGGGATAGAACGTGTTGTTTCCATATTCTAAACGACAACTCGAGAGAGAGCTATTAGCGTCAGCAGCATTCAACTTGAAAGTGTCAAACAAATACAGACTTCTCTCGGATTCATCATTATTTGGTCCGTCTGTCCGCTGGAGATATATAAAAACGTGTTTAACGTTGTCGATAGCTGGACTGATTTGAAACATATTCTGAATAGCTCTGGTATTTGCTGACTGATTGTAGAGATCTCGCATATATGTCCAGGTTGTTGGCTTAAGAAACTCTGAAACGAAATTACTATACATGCTGTCTTTTGGGATTAATCTAGGGAGCCAAAGATACAATCTCTTTACTACAACACGACCAGCGTCTGTGCCGTTTGCCATGTGAATCATTTCACTATCTTCGTTAAGTGTAAGTTCAAATGTGAGCTGCATTGGGGGCAACATTTTTTTTCTAATTCTTGGAAAAAACTGTATCGGTTCAACGGTATCATCTCGTTAATCGATTTAGCTCCTCCGCCGCCGTTATTCTGATGAGCCTGGGTTAAAATACGACGGGCCTCGAAACCTGTATTAGTATCTGCTGTTGTTCCATCAGTATCAAGATACCAGAACGAATTCTTTCCAACGGATCTACTAAAATCATCACTATATTCGAGTAAATTTTTAACATTCGTAATTCTATGTAAATTATCACTCTCGTATACTATTTTACCCGAGCTTTTAATAACCATATGTTTGATCAAACTAGAAGATCCGTTTATCATGGTGATGCGATTCGCTTGAGCATATCCAGTACCATCTGCCTTTTTTTGAAGCTCTTTTGTCACTTCGAAAAACCCATTGAAAAAATCGAACATAGTCGACCTATCGTTGATTGTGAATCTGTAACCCGTCTTTTTCTGTGATTGATTGTTAGCAGGTTGCTCAATGACATTGTCCAAATGGAAACGAACGTATTCATATCTTTGTAAATTATCACTTGTTCTGAAACTCATTATATATTGATAGTTTAGATAAAATTCACTTTTTATATAAACCATTTCCCACTTGCTAGTCTATTTATAATTGGATAAAATTCACTTTTCAATAACATTTTATCGTCTTAATCCAGTACCAGATATAAGTCTATTCAGAATTGTGTTGTAATCTTCTTGTTTTGGTTTAGTAGGTTTGGTTGGTTTCATGGTTTTATTCATTGATTGTTTAGTTGAACCGTGTAATTTTCTCATAATAAGCTCTCCGCTTTTTTCAGCTGCTTTTTTTCCCAGTTTGTCTCCAGCATGTGAAATACCAGATTCAAGCGCTTTTTTGGCAAAAGGTTTTAAAACCATTTCTGGAACTTTACTTAACACCCTTCCAACCGGTTTGAAAATGTTGTCAACAATGATCCCATTTCCTTTATGTTCATAAACAAATCGTCCAAGTTTTGGATGATAAATACGCTTGTAGTCATACGACGACATATATAACTATTAGTTAGATTAATCTCTCTTCTCTCTTAAAATCAAACTGAATGAAGTGTCACTATGATTAAGATCTCTGATTCTTTGTTTACCGTCGGTGATATAAATCCGAATTTTATTAATCGTATTTTTGTTGACAGGATTGAACTGTACTCGTCTTGGCTCTTGTGTGAAACTATAACTCGGGGTGAGAGTTGAGGTACTGAAACTATATATAATATCCGTTTCATCACCATCAACTAGACTTTCGGATATGAGGTCACTATGAATATTGAGAATTTCTCTGTCTTGACTCAAATTCGGTACATTTGTATGTAATCACCAACATTTTCAGCATTAGTTAAAACCTGTTTATTGAAGCCAATTAAATCATTGAAATCGGATACAGTCAGATCTAATCTGTAATTTGAGGCAAGTGTTATTATTGTCCTAAATATCGTGTCGTCAAACTCGATAGTGATAGGATATTGGGGGTTGGATGAGGTCCCTGTTTTTGTTCGTTCTTTGATTAAATTGTCAAAATCAACGTAATTCCAGACTCCTGGGTTAAATATAATTTCCTTCCAATTAGCACCACTATCAGACGAATATCTTATTTTCTGATTATTTAGTTCTTTTGTCACATTAAACCAAGTAAATGACATCGAAATGATTCGGTCGAGGCCGATTTCATATTGTCTGTTCGGATTGAGTATTATCGGGTTGATGTCTTTGATTGTAAAATCACCTGGCTTATTACCATTTTGGTTTTTTACTGTATGGGATGATAAGATAAGTTGTCTATCCATTATATGATTAGTTTACATTAAAATAGTTTTTGTATATTTTGTTATATTGCGGCCTGTTCAAAATAGAGTTTTTCAACAAGATGTCGAGAAGTGCAACACCTGTGTTTCTTAGCTCTATGCTATTATTACCGGCAATCATCGATCCGATAATCAGTTCAAGTTTTTTAATCATTTCTGTCAGATTGTTGAAAAACATTACTCGTCCACCTCTTTTTATTTTTTTCTTCAAACCAGATCCTTTAATATTTTTCAGTTTTTGATTATTGTAATTTATATAATCATTTAATACTTTTCTCGTATCATTAATGACCTTTCTTTGATATTGAGCCTCAGCTTCAGTGATTGAACCACTATTTAATTTTTTAGTGATATCAGTCGAATAACCAGTTAGTTTATAACGTTCATTTTTAGCATTTTTTATTATTTTATTCAGATAAGATTTCCTCTTTATGTCATTCATTTCTTCTTGTTGAAGACGTAATTCGACCTCTTCATAATTCGGTATTTCAAGTCCATCCAAAACTTCATTTATTCTATCCTCCTCGAGAATGTCATAATCAGGTCCTTCTTCTTCGTATTCAGGTGGAAGATCTTCAGGTTCATACATAAATGCTGGATCTATATACATTTGTTTTTCACCTGATGCTAAATCCTTAAGGACATCTTCATAACTTGGAGGTTTTGGAACCAATTGTTTGTCATTTTGTGGTAGAACTTGATCATCAAATAGATCTTCCAATCCATAATCAGGCACTTCATCATCAATAGCTATTCCATAATCTGGAACAGGTCGCTTTTTCTTTGGTAATCTTCTCAATGGCATTTTTGGAGATGTGAGTTCCTTTAATCCTGATGTTATAGGTTTGAAAAGTTTCTCTGCCTCGACTTCACCCATTTGATCAGATATCTTTTTTTGTTTTATTGTCTCTCTTACTGTGTTAAACTTTTTACCAAGCTCGGATCGTTTCTCAGCCATTTCTTTCCATTTGAGTAAACTCATTATATCATTTGTTTACATAAAATTTCGTAGTTTGTTCGGAAAAATTAGGGTTATCATATATAAAAACGCTCGCATAGCGTGTCGCCATGCGATAAAATTGTATAACATAATATCATATGAAGATTCAAAATTACGACATTCAAGATGATGAAAATGACGATTTTGTTCAATTAAAGATTTTCACGCCAAACCGATGTTTCAGGATGCTTATTTGTGCTCCCTCTGGTGGTGGTAAGACTAACCTTTTGCTTGATATGATATACAGGCTTCTCTATTTTGATAAGATATACCTTTATGCTCGAAATCTCTCCCAAAGCAAATATAAGCATCTGTTGAAATCTCTTGAACCAATATCAAAAGAGGTCGGTTATGACGTGATAGAAGCAAGTAACGATGAAATCATCCCTCTGACAGATTTGTCTGATGAAAACCAAAAATTAATCATATTTGATGACTATTTGAATACAGGTAAGAAAAATGACGAACGGATACGAGACTACTTCACCAATTCAAGAAATAAAAATTGTTGTTGTATATATTTGAGTCAAAGCTATTACGGAACCGATAAAACAATAAGACTGAATAGTTCACATTTTTGTGTTTTTGATTTTCCTTCCCAAAACGAGCAATCGATGATTTGCCGAGAACTGAACATAAATAAATCAGATTATCAGAAAGCTACTAAGGATCCATATAGTTTTTTGTATGTTGATAAGGTCAAAAAAAAGGTAGCCCGAAATTTCGACGAAAAAATATAAACTAATATTATATGAGTTATACAAACGGTATTCTTAATCATGTTGATTCTCAAGGACAAGGTCAGATAGGCCCTAGAGGGTTGCCTGGGTTACCTGGTCCTAAAGGCGATAAAGGCGATAAAGGTGATAAAGGCGATAAGGGTTCAAAAGGTGATAAAGGGCCACAAGGACCCCAGGGCCTAAAAGGCAACAAAGGCGACAAAGGCGACAAAGGTGATCGTGGACCTCAGGGTAGTGCTAGTGGTTCATCTGATATTGACATGCAAAATAAGTACAATATTTTAAGATTAAAAGCAACCCTTATCCTATCCATGGTGATCTGACAAAGGTAATAAACTATCAGGATACGAGAAATATCTTTCTTTCTAAAAAAGAAGGCGGAAAAATGCAAGCAAGCATTAATATGGATAATCATACAATCTTTAACGTTAAAGATCCATTACAGGCAGATCAAGCAACAAATAAAAAATATGTCGATAATCAGCTTGTGAAAAAACTGGATAAAGAAGTTGATATTGATATGAAAAACAATTCGATTGTAAATCTAAAATTTCCGTCAAACCAAAAAGACGCCACAAATGTCGAGTTTGTTAACAAAAGACTTAGTGAAACACAAAAAAATTATCTCAAACTTGATGGCACAACAAGTATGTCTGGAAACTTGAATTTAAATAACAAAAAAATTATTAACTTACAAACCGATTCAAAAAATTCAAAATCCGCAGTTAATGTTGAGTTAATGGAAAATGAAATAACAGATTTGAGAAATCTTGTCACTCAAAAAATTCATGAATCTCAGATTATTAATTCAGGACAAAAAAAAGACGCCTTCAGATACTTGATGGAAGACACTGATGAATCTTCGAGTGAAAACAATATCGAGGTTTTGGGTATTGTTGATTTTTCCAATTCTCCACATCAAATTAATAAAAAAGCTTACCAACTTAAACTCTTGTTTGAAAAAAGCTCACCCAACCAGTACCAGTCACGCCTCGGTTTTAACCTTTATAAACTTCCAGTCGGTTACTATACTTTGGTCGTTGAATGGTTTCCGCCGGAAATGAATGAGTTGAGTGTGGCAGTGCAAGGCACTACGATTTCAATTTCTAATTATGCAACAAAAACATTCGAGAAGTACACCAAAACAGTTATCAATTTTCACCGATGGGGTAGCTCACCTCCACAATTTATTTATTTCGATCTACATGGTACAGTTACTTTTCCATCACTTTTAACAATTGGACATCTTATTGTTTATGGTGTAAAAGAAACAATTTCAAACGTTGACCCAAGTGTCTATGACACCGCTTTTGTAATTGAGAATGGAAAATTGGTGATGGAAACAGATTTATCTTTAAACGGACATAATTTGAGTGGTTCCGTTCATTACTTACATGGGAGTTTAGATACGAAAAATAATGAAACATTTTTTTCATTAAATGGTAATGCTAATGTACTCCTTCCAGAAAAAAGCTATATATTAAATATAACAGTATTATTTAGAAAAATCAGAGGTCCATTTACACCTATTCCTTTAAAAATATTTAAAAGTGGCCCTGCGAAAGTTTTCACTTCAAAACAATCAACTCAAAAACAAACAATAGATATTAATTTAGAACTACCAAATGGTCTTTTAATGGTGCAATTACATTCTCAAAATTTTATTAATGAAAAATTCTTAATGTTGGTTAAATATAGAGTGCCATAAAAAATTTTACATTTATTATATAGCACAATGCGGGACATTTTCGAATTCAACCATATCGACCAAACACTTCACAGCTGACCGATGTTTCGACATCGTTTTCAGGATGAATAATCTAACACAATAATATATATGAGAACAGCTATTTTAATCAATGAAATTCTCGAAAGCATAGAAAAATTGATCAAAAACATCAGAACATTATTCACTGATATTAAAGAGTTATTCAAAAAGAAAAAAATGTAACCATATAATATATTCAATGGATAGACGTAAAAGCATATTCAATTGGAATCACATATCAAGTGATTTGACTGACGATCAAATATTTGAGTTGAAAGCATTGTATAAATTCTATCATAAAAAATATTGGCTTTTCAAAATGACTTTTAAATATTTCAAAAAAGCAGAACTTGCATATAATATTGGATCTGTTTTATTGGTAGTAACAGGGACAGTAGTTGGTGGTGTAACGCTAAACCCTATTCCTCTTGGGACAATATCTGGTTCTGGGCTCTTGCTTAAAACATATTCAGAGGCTAAAAATTACAAAAGGAAGATTGAAATGTCTAAATTCGCATACACTTCGTACGAAAAGGTTTTAACAGATTTGCGGTCCTTTATGAGAGGATTAAAGTATAATAACAAAGAATTTCTTGATTATGTCAAAGTTCTCGATGATATAATCATTGATATGTGCCCTTTAACTGACAAATTTGAAAAGAAATATAATAAGGTGTTCATCCAATAATAGATTTTATTTTATAACCGATAAGAGACATAATGTGCTTCCAATATTGATCGTAAAAAGCTAATGTTTTTTTCGATTTACTAATTGGAATTTGTTTGTAAGGTATTCCCATCATCTTGAATATCCTTCTCATAATGAAATTAACGCTAATCATCCTTTTCCTTGTACCATTAACTTCATTAACAATCTTACCTATCTCAGTAAATATAGCATCAATCTTACATTTTTGATGATCTCTATCTATACCACATTTTTGCTTAACATCCATGATAGTATTATTTATATGGTACTCTCGATGGTATACAGATTTCCTCTTCAGTTTATGTCTGTTCTCATAAAAATTAACATACTCTACTGATGATTTATATCCTTGAACAATACCACAACTTAGACATGCTAACATCCCTAGTAAAAACAGACCCGGAATTCCGGTGGAATCCCGCCGGAATTCCAGTCCGGACTTTCCCGGAATTCCAGGTAGATGCCGGGCGGATTCCGCTGGAATTCCGCTGGAATCCGCCGGAATTATTGCCGGCATTCCGCCGGTATTCCCTTAGAATTCCGGACATTTCCAGCCGGAATTCCGCCGGATTATTGCCGGCATTCCGCCAGTATTCAAATGGAATTCCAGCCGGAATTCCACCGGAATTATTGCCGGCATTCCGCCGGTATTCCACTGGAATTCCAGCCGGAATTCCGCCGGAATTATTGCCGGCATTCCGCTGGTATTCCACTGGAATTCCAGCCAGAATTCCGCTGGAATTATTGCCGGAATTCCGCCGGTATTCCACTGAAATTCCAGCCGGAATTCCACCGGAATTATTGCCGGCATTCCGCTGGTATTCCACTGGAATTCCAGCCGGAATTCTGCCGGAATTATTGCCGGCATTCCACCGGAATTCCGCTGGAATTATTGCCGGCATACCGCTGGCATTCCGGACAACTCCAGCTGGAATTCCACTGGAATTCCTGACCCGAATACTGCTGGAATTCCAGAATTAGGATAGAATTCTGGCTTGGAAAGAATTATTGTCAACATATCGCCAGAATTCTTGACTTCTTCACCCAGCATTGATTCAATTCATACATACAAATTAAACATACATGCTTATAAGCTTTATTTATACACAGTATCAAGTCATTCAAATCAAATATTATGCTGACTTTCATCGATCGAGCTTGGTACGCCTGTGTCAGTAAAATATCAACAGACCAAATGGTATAAAACATGGACTGCAGACTATTGACTGGGTATAAAACATAGGCACACGAACACATAATATGGACTGAGGGCTAAGTCTGGGTGTATAAAGAGGATTACCTAAAAAAATTTGTACTTATGCAAATATAGAGCACCCAAAAATTGAAACTATGGACTCCACAGAAATTTTAAACATTTGTCACGGTTTTCCCAGCAAATTGCAAACTTTATACAAAACATCTCTTATTGTAACTTTTTGTATCAAAAGTTGCTTGCACCAAACACACTGTAAGATATGTCTAGCATGTAAATATATTAAATGCATTTCAAGCCAGTGTTTCATTGTTCAAGAGCATTTGCTCCATCGATCCATGTCATGAGTTCTTGGCATTTGGTCTTTTTCCAAACTGTTAACTTTGACTCTTAGTTTATCCACGAGTTTTTAAATGAATGAAACGAAAAGAAATTTTCTGAATCAGTTTCTGTTGGTCTGTAACAATTGCACTGATAACTCTGATAAAAGACAGTCAGTGAAACACAGTTTACAGGATTCATTTCAGTAACTGTACTGTGTGTACTTAAAAATACGAGGTCGAGCAATAGCTTACTGTACGCAAAAATACTTCACATCCAACTGAACATTTGAGCCCAATTTGAGGATTGGAAAGCGACAGTTCCGGTATTTTGAAGAAGGAAGTTTAGCCACCATATCAATCTTGCACAAATCATCTTTGGTTTCTGATTAAATTTATTTGTTTGGATAGTACAGCAAACCCACCCGAAATAAACATTGGCGAGATGCCAACATCTACATGTACGTTTTTGTTTCAGACATGCAAGGACAGATTCAATATATTTCAAGTTTGTAATTTCTTATTTCTTCAGTTCAATTGCACTCCTACAAGTAGTCTTTATTCTTTGCTCATTTCCATTACAAAAAAATAACCGCAGTTATTTGAGCTAGTCCGCGTTTTGTATCCAGTCCACTTTTTATACCCATTCCGTAGTCCGTAGTCCGTTAGTCCACAGTCTCGATTTTATACTGACCGATCAACAGACAGCTCGGAACTTAGCATTGTTACTGTTCCGCCAAAATGTCGTTCTAGTTCAACTGGAATAACAGACTAAAATTCTGTCACAAGGAAAACTCAACTCAAGAATTAAGTCACCTCAAACTGTTAATTTTCTGCACAGCTTTCAATTAAAATTAACTTCACTTGGACAAGTCCAAGTCTAGCTCCATTGAACAAGAATTCACATAAAGACGTATCGCTGTCATTTTAAGTTTGCTAAGTTTGTGGTGTAATACATACTACGTACATTTTATGGAAGCAATTTTAAAATAACAGCGAACACATCAATTTCTTCACGTCAAGAAAAACGTATTTTCACGCACTTACCGCGGCGAATTCACTCGCAACTTATTATCTCCAGATGCAAAGTTCGTTCTTGCAGTGACACGTATTTTCGTCGGCTTTTAAACTCCACCAAAGGGAAAATCCATAAGTTAACTTTATGTTTAGTAGTGGAAGCTCGAAGCAATCCAAAACACACAATTTGTACAAACTGTAATCAACTTGTCTAATAAACGAGTCGAATCCATTTCACGACACACTTATTGTCCGTAAACACGTCTGGTAGATATTTTTCGCTTGTTGTAGTTAATTCTAAGCCCATTATAAGTTCGTGTCTTCAGTTTATGTTCTCTTGAACACCATCGGAAGCAAAGTGGAGATGATGTACATGTCCAAGAGCGAAACATCAACTTCTGAACAGGCAGGAGATTCAAACTGTAATGGTCATGACCGCCAAAAGATAAACGGCTCGTTTGAAAAACACCATTCCGTTGATATCAGTTTACGTATCACGTGAAGATGCGCGCGTGTGTTCACCAAAAACGTCACATTGTCGCCTCCTTTTTTAATATTTTAACTTTAAGAGTGTTTGAAAAACAAAAGATTTGTCTTTGAGGATTTTTTTAACTCGATTGAACCATATTAACTTAGACTGTACTGTTGCGTGTTCAAGCAGTAAAGACAGTAAAGTAATATTACGTATCTCGGTTATCTGTCACGCACTCTCTCAACCCAGTGATGAAATCGATCTTTTCTAGATCGAAGCGTATCTGCAAGCAGGGTAATTTGCCTCTGGTAGAAAAAAATGCGGGAAAAACGTGAATGTTTGGATCCTACGAGCGTTGAAGTTTTTTGTTTTTTTAAAAAAGCAATATATAACCTAACTACTATAGCATATATCGGGGAAATACAGCTATGAGCGTTGAAATTAGCTGGTGAGTCATTCGCTGTCTATCTACGGTCTTTGCATACATATCAAAACAAAATATACACTGAGCTTATATTCTCCCCTTTGTTTCTTTGTGGAACGTAGTGAACACAATAAAACATTTTTGTGCTGTAAGCACTTTGTATTTGATTACAGTGCGGATAAACAGAAAAACGCCCGCTTGTCCCGCTCCTTTTTTTGTGGTTCCAGGTCCGACTGCAGTCGTTATTTTACCGCAACGAAGATGTATGAACTTTCACAGATCACTGCCACTTTGTATACAAAAAAAGTACTCCACAACTAGTTTTTGCTAAGTTTTTTAACATGTCTGAAGAATCAATGGAAAACTTTCAGGGCATCCATGCATCTGTAATAACTGCACTGAGATGCAGCAAGACTAGAGTCTGGAATTCCGCCGGCCCCCAGATTTTCAGCCGGACTCCAGAGCTCCATACCCGGAATTCCGCCGGACTCCGGACTCTGGACTGGAATGCCATCACATGGCAAAATTCCAGACCCGGAATTCCACCGGACTCCAGAACTCTAATCCCGGAATCTGCCGGACTCCAGAACTCCAAACCCGGAATCCACCGGAATCCGGAATTCCGCGTCTCAGTTACCCGGAATTCCGGTGGATTCCGGCCGGAATCCAAACCGGACCTGGAATTCCGCTGGAATTCCGCCGGAATTCCGGGCCTATTTTTACTAGGGATCCCATCGTCGTTAATAATATACTGATTATCACAGCATAAATAATATTTTGCTAAACGATCTTGTGGTTTTTCATTAGAATCTTCAAATTTTTGGTCACAAAAAGGACAAACAATATCTCCTGATTCTTTCAGTTCATCATGTAATTCCTTGTTACAATTCATTCTATATACTATTAGATGAGATATTATTTTTATGTAATTACAACATGACGTCACGCCACAGCTGTGGCGCTTTGTGGTTTAAATAATAGACTGTCTGCTTTTCCGAGAATTTTAAGACTTCCTGTTGTATTGTGTCACGCGATGGAAAATGCGTTCGGTGTGATATGAAATAAAAAACATATAGATTTCCATAGGATTGTTGTCATATGATTGAAAATGCATTCGTTTCCATATGAAATAAAAACATATAGATTTACATAAAATAATACCATAAAATAATTCAATCAGATGTAAACCATCAGATGGAAACCATCAGATGGAAACCATCAGATGGAAAGTAGATATATAGTTGGGTTTGGTATCAGCGCATTTTCACAAAATGCGCTGGTACCCCCAACTATATAACTACTAACTTTATAACATCATTACAAGCAAAAACCCAAGTCCAGACACAGTTGACCAGTAGTACTTCTTGAAAGCCAAGAACTGGATCAACTTATTTACAGCACTGAAGGACAAGCGTCTTGGGTACAAGAGGGCAGATGTAACACCCTCATGCGCTATCTGGTTTACCACATCCCCATTTTTCTGAAGAGCTTTAAGTCTATTAAATTATTCACTGGACAGGGGGTTGAAAAAATTATGACGCCATAAGACCACAAGATGAGGGCACCACCAGCCAAGTGGACCACATGTGCACCATCATCATCAAGATCATCACAGAAGCACCAGCCAGTCCTTTTACTTCTGTTAATATAATTCATAATTAGAGGGGCAGTGATGTTAATGTTCTTGTAACTTTATTTATGTTCTAATCAGGTTCTTGTTCAAGGAAGTTCGCATTCTTTTGCTTCATTAATGTCAGAGTTAACCTGCTCATTGTTTGATCCAGTCATGGGTAGACACCAAATGGAAACCCACGACCATTCTCGCTCTTTGCGTACCTTTAATATTTACTTCAGTGATTTTGTTAAGTTGCCCTTTAAATGTAACGACGCTCTCAATTTTGTTTTGCAAACAAGTATACATGTTGTTTTTATGCTAGCTGACCGGCCTGTCCAATTCTTTCCAAAGTAAATAGTCTACCAGAAAGCCAGTCAAGCAACCACAGCAAGCAGCAATGTTGCCCTCCTGTGTCTCCTACTGCCGCTGCATGTGTATCTCAATGCTAATGAGGATATTGTTTTAGGTTTCATGCCCTTCCGGAGACTTGCGTAAGTCTGCCTTTCCGGTAAAAACTGGCGGAGAAACCAAAGCCTTGGAGGATCCACTTTCTTCTGGAACTAGTTTATGCTGGGTGGAGCTTAGGACTGTGGTAGAATCTCTCTCTTTTTTGTCAGTTTAAAGGATAAAGATGCTAAGCATAGTATTTTGTTTAACACTTTAGGTAATTACATTCCAAAGGCACTTTGCAGTAACAGTTGTTTAATTTGAATCACTTTGATGACTATTTCTGTTCCATTTTCAGGCTTCGGGCAATTTTTTGTTTTATTTTCACAGAAAGAACTACAACAAAGCTCCTTGTTCTGGCTGAGTAATTTTATTTTGAAAAATAAATGTTGCAAAGATGTTTATGATTTCTATTCAGGAAAAACAAAAAGGGAAGGGTGACATATTTCAGCATAGGTGGCTGTTTGAAGAAACCCTGGCGTTTTCAAGAGAAATGGGGGGTGCGGTGGCTCGTTTTCATAGAAGTGACGGGAAGTGAAGGTTGCCCCGTGGAGATGCAAATGATCAGGTCAAATTCATTACCACAGTCGAATATACCCTTACACAGCTCTGAAAGTGGCTTGAATACCCCAAAAGCTGCTCTGTAAAAATTTGAGAAAAATTCAAGTGCCAGACACACAAAAAGAAGTCTTATTAAACACCAGATAGCCTGCAGGACACGATGGCTGTCAACTAGTATGGAGCATTTACAATAACTTGGTGGCCTTGATACTTCATTCCAGGGGCACAATGTTATTGCTGATGGCTTCATCAAGATAATGAACAATGTCAAGTTTGTCGGTACCCTTCTTCTCTTAACCCTTTGACTCCCAAGATTGCCATATTGCACTCATACAAGGCCTGCTAGACAGAGCTAAATAATGCTGAGCGGTCGGCGGTGCAAAACACGGGCGACCGCACACAAACCCGACTTGGCAGGCCTGGCAGGCTATTTGAAATGGCCAGTATTTGTGGGCTTTTCTCCTACCATAAACAGACCTGTTGGTAAAGCACTGTGTTGCATGGTTAAGAAAAGTCTGTGTGTTTTTGGAGCGCCAATATCACATGGTAACTTACTTTAGTTGAAAGAAATTTTGTTTTCATTGGGTAAAATAGTCAAATTTTGGCTTAAACGAGATTTTACAAATTGTGCTTACATGTCCCAGTCGTTTTATTTCATAGTTTTAGAGCAAGTGGTGTTTTATTCGTTGTGGGGCTTTTAATTTTTTCCTCTGTTTTCGTGTCGGCCCAAGAAAATTGTTTTCATGTACTTTTTAAAATTTCACTGCTGGACACATTTTAATTGTAACAATCCTAGCTTCCATTGTTCATGATTTTGCTATTTTAAGACTTAAGCTATTTTACATGCTTCCATCTTAAATCTTGTATTGAACAGATATCGCAGGTCCACGTCAGCCTCTGGTTGCCCTTTCTATCCTGCATTAACAAATAAAGTATGTCTATGTCTAAAAGTGAACATGATACCTAAAAACCCTCGAGCAATTAGACCAGTTATCAGATAAACACAAATGGGAGAGAAGGGTCAAATGAAGTTCTCCTTCACCTTAATGCCCTAAGCAAGGTGTTTCAACAAACCAAGATACGCCATTCTGCAATTCAGCCCTCTCTGGAATGCAAAAAGTGCGTGATTTCTGAAGTTAAAGCATCAAAATAAAGCCACTGGCTATACTAAAAGAGGCTTTGGGAACAAGATTTAGAGATCTATAATCGACACTAGCATATCACAAGAACACGCATTAGTCAACCTATGTAACAGCTACATTTTAGCACTAATAGAAAACCTGGACAGACAATTTGCCGAGGTTGCTCCACAACTATGTGCCTTCAGCATCCTACGTGCCAACCACCCTACCTACAGCCAGTGAACCTCAGTTTTCAGAACATGGTGTAGCAAATGTGAGGATTCTTGCAGGTACGTTCCAGTTCAATGAAGACCAAATGGTTGCTCAGTGGCAAAATTTTAAGTATTTGAAGCTATTCTAGAAGCCACCTCAAAATGTGCTGTAAGGAAAACAAACAGCAAATGGTCTTCAACCGAATGGCTTCTCCAAAAAGTGATGAAAAAGCAAGCACTGCTAAAGGAAAGCTACTCTTTCTTGATGGAAGCTGTGAAAATCTGCTTGAAGAAACAAGTGTCCAATGGTGTTGTAGAGAGAGGAGCAAGTGCCATTAAGAGGGTGAAGACAAGGCTACGAAACCCCCTAAAGAATAACATGTTGTTGGCATGTCTTCAACTTTCCATCAATGGTCCGAAACCAAAGTCCGAAGAATGTGAAGTGATCCTAGCAGAAGCATCACAAATGTGGCAAAATACCCACAAGGGTAACTTACCACCCTTAAATTTCCAAAGATGGTGACAGCCTGAACTCTGCTCATGTCAGAGACAAGCAATCTGTAACTATGTATTACTAACAATCTTTTAATAGTCGAATTGACCTTAGCATATTTTCAAGATGGATTACCTTTATTAATTTACCACACAGAATGCAACATGAACATCAGTAGTAATATCGGAGTTCGACAAATACCACCTCATTCCTACACCCGTATTTTCGTCTTTTAAGCCACTCAGCGTACAAACTAATACCACATCGAGAATCAAGAGTTAAGGGAAGAAGAGTAAAAGAAAGAAGCTTATCCGGTCCAGAAAAGAAAACATTTCCAATTGAACAAATGTTTTAAATGTATATCGCGAGTGTCGCATAAAAATATTTCCTATTGAAAAACAAATCTGCGTAAGTGTTATATATATATTTGCAAGATGGCAAGTATTAGCCAACAAACCATTGAAGATTTTTTTCAACAACTTCTTACAGAAATGTCGCCGGCAGATGAGCAGTACATGATGCAATTGCTAGCGGAAAACGCGCCGGCAGCGGGGCCTATCCGAGAGGTTGTTCAGAACATACTGGATGAGCGTCTTCCTTTGGAAGAGCAAGAATGTTTACCCAAACCTCTGCTTCCACAAAGCTTACAACCGACTGCTCCTCCTCGTCAAAGAAGGGGGAGAAGAAAGCAAAAACTTCTGGGGAAGTTTGATCCATTTCCTCCGGAGAACACCCGAAGGGTGATCAACTACCAGAATGACCTTCAAAACCTGTTCAATGTCGCTGAACATGAGGGAAAAGAGGAAAGGGGGCGCCGTTTCATCCGCTGGTGCTTCATCCGACATCTGGAAAAAGATCCGACACCCAATTCTATGGCAAAAATACGAGAGAAAGTTCACACATCTTTCTACGCCAGAAAGATCTTTTCATATCAGCTACGCAACACTGAAGACGGTTCGTTAATGGTGATGTACACTAACACTGGCTCGCCTTGGTTTGAACGCCTGTCTGAGGCGGAGAAATGGTTGAGCGGGAGAAGGTACGCCTGGACCCTGACAACATCAATAGACCGGACACGAAGTGGGTGTTTGTAAGCCACTTCAATGTTGATGTAAAGGTCGTGCTTGACCAACAGCCACTGTTGGGCACAGGCCCCTTACCAGACTGGCTGCGTAACCTTGCGCATGGCCGGTCGATGCTGGCGCTGGACACCTACAAGGACAACTTGTGTCTGTGGAATTGCATTGCATTGCAGTGCACTGCGGAGCACGACCAGATCGAAGCACTCAAGGTGCTCGACAGCTTGCAAAGAGTTTCTTCAAACTTAAGGCTGCACCAAACGACATCCCGAAAACATCGCTCAATGAATTGGATAAGGTTGAAAGACACCTGAATCAGGGAGCACCTTTCTCGAATTGGTTGGGTATCCGTGTCTATGAGCCTGAGCGCATGGAGGGTGAAGTCGTATGGCATCTTAGGCAGAACCCGCCGGCCAAGCTAACGAACATTCTGACAATCGGAATTTATGAGGGGCACGCATTCGTTATCGAGGATATTTCGAAGCTTGCAAGAACGTATACATGCGTTCATTGCAGTGGACGATTTACTCAAGCTTTTAATCTTCAACGACATGCCGAAAGGTGCGTCCAAGGCAAGACGGTGATCGATTGCCCGGCCGAAAGAGTTGAAGCACCACAGACATCTTTCGAGAAGGCCTTCTATCCAAAACATCAAGCTTCCCATGAATCACTTCGGTGGCTTGAACGAGAAGCCAAGCGGCGGAAAATTCACATTCACCCACGCAATGTGTGGGCACGGGGGTGAGCGATGGGTTGAGCGCTCTCCTGTCGATGGGTACAACCATGAAAAGGATTGTATTCCAATACCACCGCTGCCACTGGCACGGATGCCGAAAATGTTTCCTGAACGATCGTGATAAAATCATTGCCTGCAAGGACCAAACGCGAGAAGACCGGTACAAAGCAACTGTAAAATGCACAAAAGTGCTCTGAGCTGCTGGCTATCACGTAATCGAGGCATGGGCGTGTGAAGTAGGGGAAATAGATGTGGAGTTGCCACGGACCCAAATGCGAAGCTACCCACATGCGATCTTGTATGACTTCGAAGCATACGGAGACAAGAATCAGCGGAAGGAGCTGACAGGCATGCTCACGATCGAGAATGCACACATACCAATCTCGGTGAGCATTGGGGACACCCTCGAACGCAAGCCAACACACATTTGTGAAAAAATTCAGTGGAGCTGGTCCGCAAGTTCATGGAAGAGCTGGAGCGGCGCGGGAAAAACATTCGGTCCAAAGTACGAGCCGGGTGCATGCCCGACGACGTGAAGATGCTTCCAAAACCGCAGCGCCTTAAAATCGAAGAATGGTGCGATCAGGTGCCGGTTCTCGGGTTCAATTCCGGGCGATACGATCTGAACCTGATCAGACAGCATTTCGCGGAGCGCCTAGCTGACACAACCGGTAAAGTCAGAGTGGCAAAAAATGGAAACAAGATCATGTTTATTCTGACGAACAGCTTTCGCTTTCTCGACATCATGAACTACTTAGGTCCGGGGACCATCTACGAGAAATGGGTAAAAGCCTACGAATGCGACACTGTAAAATCGTGGTTTCCGTACGAGTGGTTTGACACTCCTGAAAAACTTGATTTTCGCGGGCTTCCGAAATATGAGGAGTGGTATTCGAAGCTGAAGGGCGACTACGTTCTCACGCGGGAGGAATGGGAGGGGTGTCAGCATCTGTTCAAAGAAAAGGGCATCTGTACCTTCGCAGACTGGCTGCGTTACTACAATAATCTCGATGTGGCTCCCGGCCTCGAGGCTTTGGAAAAGATGCGTGCTTTCTACACTGATAAGGGAATCGATATTCTGAAAGACGCTGTCAGCATCCCAGGTGTGACTTTACATTACTTGCTCCGCGGATGTGTTGAGCGGGACGCGGAGCTTTACAGCCCGGGCAAAGAAGCGTATGAGATGCTGAAAGAAGCTGTTGTCGGAGGGCCGAGCCTCGTTTTCACAAGATACCACGAAGTTGGAGTCATGAAGATAAGGTCTCATCGAATAGCGGAACCCCGTCTTTGCAAAAATATCCTGGGTTACGACGCCAATGCTTTGTACTTGTGAACCATGCTCAGAGACATGCCTTGCAGAAAGGGAAGGGTCATGCATTACAACTACCAAGCCGCCACTCCCATACTAACACAAAGGCTCAAAGAAGAAAAATGGTTCAGATTTGCCGAAGTCGATAGAGAGATCCCTGAGCCCTTGCGCCCAAAGTTCGAGGAGATGTGCCCATTCTTCTACAACAAAGAGGTACCAATTGAAGCTGTGCCGCAGCATATGCTTGATTACCTGAAGCGCACGGGGCGAAAGTGCAGAGACGGGAGAAAACTCACGGGAGCACTGTCCGCAAAGAAGATATTATTATACGCTCCTCTACTTACATGTAGATGGTATCTTGAGCATGGAGCAGTATCACAAATGTTTATCGGACGATTGACCACCAACGAAGATTTTCACTTGGTTCGTGGAGCAGGTGACGGAGGCGTGCCGGACTGGAGACGCGGAAAAAAGCAAGGCGCTGCTGGCCGAGGTGTTCAAGCTGTTAGGAAATAGCGGGTACGGGAAGCTCATCGAAGCCTTGGAGCGGCAAACAAACATCATTTACACCAAAGACGAGAAGGTAGTCGACAAAGCCTTGCGAAGCGCATATTTCAGTGATCTTGACGAGATCGGGCAGGCGTATGAGCTGGAAAGCCGAAAGCCTCGGATCACAATCACAAGACCATTTCAGGTAGGAATAGCTGTATATCAACTGGCAAAGCTCCGAATGCTTGAATTCTATCATGACTTTCTTGACAGGTATTTTGACAGAAGAGATTTCGAATTGATTCAGATGGACACAGACAGCAATTACATGGCAATCAGCGCAGAAAAGTTGGAAGACATCGTCAAACCAGAGCTGCAAACAGAATTTGAGGCAAAAAAGCAAGAGTGGTTAGCTTGGGACAAGTGGAGCAGTCAGACCCCTGGGCTCTTTAAACTCGAGTGTGAAGGCAGCAGAATGATTGCACTCTGCTCAAAATGTTATTCGTCGATGAACCTGAGGGCAAAAAAAATAAGTTCAGCACGAAAGGGATGTCAAAGAAACAGAACGAGATCACGTGGCAGCATTTCAGGTCAGCTTTGGACGGCAGCAAGGACATGGCAACGAACACTGGCTTTTCACATGAACAACGGGAGGATGGTTACGTATGAACAGCAGAAGCTGGGGTTGAGCGCTTACTACGACAAACGCTGGGTATTGGAAGACGGCATTCACACAGAACCGATCGAGTTTCATGGTTAGATTGCCGGTGGTAGCTGTGTATCTGGAGGGACAACTAAAAGCTCTTCGCGGACAAACTCACGTTTTGGTCCGTCAAACAAATAATAGAGAACCGGTGCATTTGGTTTTATCATAATCTTTTCAATCTCGTAAACTTTCAGAGACCAGATTGGGTCGGTAGCTCTTCGCCGGCCACCTTCAAGTTCACCGGGTTGATAGAGATAGCGAACACTGAAACCGGAGGGGAGCTTCTTTTCGTTTACACCAACGGGTCTCAAATAAGTGGTCGAGGGTTTGGATGGAACAGTTTTCTCTTTGATGGCCTCAATGGGTTTCTGACCGGTCAGTTGAGCGACTTCTTTATTCAAAGCTGAAATAACAGTGGGCAGTCGGGCCACCCATTCAGTCGATCTTTTGTCGTCTGGGAGGCGTATTTCAACCCCATATTGGTGTCCAAACAGTCGTTCAGCCAGGGTGCGGTTGAATCTTTCAACGATAGCTTGATCACGATGAATATCCACAATGTCCACCTCGACATTATGTTTCGAAAGCAGTTGATTCACAGCGCCCATAAACTCACAACCAGGATCGACCTGAAGCAGTTTCGGCCACTTCAAAGGACCACGACTTTGTGGTCAACATCTACCACTGTGAGGGCATATTTAAACGCTTTACGGGAGCGTGGTGGGCGATCGTGCGGGAGATACAGAAGATCAGTTTGGTGAACTTTGTCTGGAACAGGAACATCAAATTTCGGTCTTGGAATGTACCGTGGGGCGGGTAAATAAACCTGCCAAAGAGCTTGCTTCATCAACCAGTTTCGAGCCACATCTTCCGAGACTTTCGCTGCCTGGGCTAATTTCTTAATCGCTGCAAACCCTTTCCAAGACCCTTGCAGGCTGTAACAAATTTTTGACAACCTATTGAAAATGCGCGCGCTCATTGTATACCATACAATAAAAAATGGACGTCCCATTTGGTTGTTTGCAAGGTGTGAAAATCTCGTCAAAAATGCAAGAAATATTGCAAAAAAGAAATGAATTACACTTATGCCCATAATCAAATATGATTAATCGTTGTCCTTCATGCAAGGAGCAACTAGTTTATGTGGTGAATGAGTTCTGTCATGAATGTCCAAAATGTGGTAGAGTGTTTGAATGTGATGATGATGAACAGTTCCAAGAAGAAAATTGGGGAAGAAGTTCCACTGCGCCTCCTACGACTAGTGAAAAATGGAACATTGACAAAATGTTTTCTTCCAGCGAGGTCGCTTTTCTGGGTAAGGTTATTGCTCAATTTCAGGAGATAACAGGCAAGTCAGTGAACTACCCCTGTTTTCTGCACAATTATTTTGAAATGGTACCTTCTGAATGCTGGCCCCACAAAAAAGAAACTATGGAATCTATTTCTCATCACCTTCCTAAAACCTTTGCAAGCAGGCAGCACGCAAAACAGGAGTTTGAAAAGTGGTGGAGCACTACTTCAAGCCCAACCCCAACTTTTGTTTCAAATTAATTGTGTTCCTCGTAGCCGCATGACCCCACTGCTTTTGTTTCAACGGAACTGCGTCAAGAGCCTTCACCATTTTTTTGTCCGCTTTGTGTTTGCAATTTTTTTCATTTTCACCGTATTTTTTGCTTCGGTTTGAACAAACAACATAGTCCACGTCATGTTGCATTGAGATT
Source organism: Siderastrea radians (assembly GCA_964017195.1). Taxonomy (NCBI): domain Eukaryota; kingdom Metazoa; phylum Cnidaria; class Anthozoa; order Scleractinia; family Rhizangiidae; genus Siderastrea; species Siderastrea radians. The sequence goes on from OZ024890.1 coordinate 37,928,712, forward strand.
GCGTCTGTTGCCCCTGTTGGTGGTTGATATATTTCCCGAATCTGACCCGTTTCTGGATCGTAGTTCACCTGCTGTTCAAGGGGATTATATGGCCCGCTATAATCATGCCCCGGTAATGTCCAACCCCGTTTTGGTTTGGGAAGTTTTCCTATCGCTGAATGGATGTCAAACCCAGCCCCATCTAAATCCGGTCTGTCCGTTTTGTGGCGTCTGTTTGGCCGAACTTTGGTTGAAATTTGATCGAGCATTTCACTGCCAACTTTTTGAAAAACTGGGCGGGCTTTGTCTAGCGTATAATTTATTGCTTTCTTTTGCAGACTAGGGTTTCGCAAAGCTTCAGACGCATAATAACGTCCAGCCTCAAACCCTTTTTTCGCAAGAAATGGGATCCCTTTTTCAATGGCTAGATCACCCACCATCATGGCAATGTTGCCAAGCACTCTACCGCCCTCCGCGGGGGAGGGCTCACCTAGTTTCCCGGCATAAAACGTGTTTTTGTTATTCCGCAACTAGCGCATTTTACCTTTAAGAGTTTTTGATTGTTCTTTGTGATTACAACCTTTTCACTTTTTTTCAAATTGGGGGTGTGCCGCTTTCCTTTCACACAGTACACTTCCATTGTATATATCTTATGAAAATTAATTCTTTACGATGTGTTCGTTTTGAAGGACATCATCAGTGAACATTTTCAAAACATCGACGAAACTGGTGCCTTTGTTTCTTTCATTTAAAAAAAAGAGGCAGTAGTAACCACATCTCACACTTTGTTCCCATTGAATTTGGTTATCATTTCAGAAAAAATGTTTGATTCCGTGCATTGAAATTTCTTTTTCCCATTCCAAAGGTGGCAGAAGCCCAAATGAATCAAAATACTCGTACATGCCATTTTTGGCATGCCAACAACACACCCAATGAGTTCCCAAACTTCCAAAATCATCCAAGTTGATAATGCATGGGGAATGGAGCAGGGGTTTTGTTTCGTTTCTGCTAAAAATACCTTTGATGGGGATGCGCAAATAATCGCACCATTTTCTGAGGTCTATCTTGGATAGAGGTGTATCTTTAAACTTTATTTTTTTTTCAAATAATCATCCTAAGTTCCGAAGAAAGGTGGGGGTCGCATTTGCATTCCTCCTCCCTTTGGAGGTGGGGGTCGGAGTGATTGCGTGGTCGCGGGCGTGGTGGTTGAGATTGCAGACCTTTTCCGAGTATTTTTTGACTAAACTGATAGCCAAAGGTACTCCGATAGATGCTAACATGCCAAGGAAGCCACCGTACTGTGCAGCGCTTCATATTGCAAAACCTTTTCCAACAAGACATTGTTCCGCTGCCTGTTTCTGAGTAGGAGTCATTTGCTGAACAAGTTTATAAAGCTCAATTTCCTTCGGCCCAAAACCCTTTCCGAATATCTTTTTCAGCACCTTTTCAGCGCCGAAACTCAAACCTGCACTTGCTAATGCCCCAAGGGCTAGCTTTATCAAAGGTCGTGCCAAACCTAGCACAGCAGAAAACAAATTTCCACCACGCTGCGCAGTATTTTGAATCCGGGTCTGGCTTAATTTTAGCTCAACCCCTTTCCCTGCCGCTGCGGTTTTCTTCAGTCGCGAGATTTGAGTAGCAGTGAGAAGGAGTTCGTCACCGCGCCCAATTTGGCCTGGTTTAACTCTCAGAGTAACAACTGTCTTCGAAACATAAGCTTTTTGAAGTTTCTTTTTCTGACCATCAGTCAGTGCGATTTTATATGGATGATAAGTTGTGCTCATCGTGCGTGTATATTATATTCAGAATTTTTTTATTTCTCTAGATGGCGACAAGCTCATTGCCAATTTGCTTCAGCACAAATTCTTCTTCATTCAAAACCACGGCGAAGATTGTGTAATCTTGAGCATTAGCGGCCTCGTTCAGTCTGTAATGGCATTCGAGCTTTTTGGGGTCGCCTGTCACACTTTCTTTGGTATTTCGTAGATAAAAGTAGATAATTGGGTATAACTTCTGAAAGTTGGCGAGCTGCAGCTGAACGCCGGTGTTGCAGTCATTCTTTCTGTATCTGAAATTGATTAAATCATTCAAAATTCTTATTTTAAAGTCATGGTCGTAATCAAGCTCAGGGTAAAAGCTTGTGCTGTACTGAAGGCAGCAAGTGGCTAATCTTGCCAAGTTATCACCATCGATATCAAATGTGTCAAAGAGGTAAGGGTTTTGCGTGTAAGCATTTTGTTTCCGAGTTTGTTGAAGGAATACAAAGACATGCTTAGGGTTTTTTACCCCAGGTGTAATCAACCACGTACCATTCGCATCCCTTCGGGAGCTGCTCACATGCAAAACTTCTTTCAAGTATTTCCATTGGGTTGGCTGCAAGAAATTTTCATTGGCCAGGGTCTGCCCTTTACCAGTTAACTGTAATTGTGGGACCCACAACTCCAATTTACGGACAACAATCCTTGGAGGCATTCCATCGTTTTGGAAAATCATTTCTCTGTCGTCTTGCAGAACAATTTCAAACTCAAGTTGCAACGGTGGCAGCAGCCTGTCGGAAAGACCTTCGAAGAAGGAGTATCGGTTCAAAGGGATAATGGTCTGAACTGTCTCGCCTTCATGTGACAGAAGTGCCCTTGCCCGCATTCGGACGTTCGTCGCATTGCCATCAGTCACTGTGGTGGCGTCAGAGTCAAGATACCAAAATTGGTTTTTAGCCACGCTTCTCGAAAAATTGTCCGAAAAGTCAAGCAGGTTTTTTATGAAAATAACCTTGTGGATATCGTTCGCCTCGTACAGAGTTTTTCCCGCTGATTTAAGGTTCAAACTTTTGATCAATGAGAAAGAACCATTGATCGGAGCAGATTGGGTGTCAGCGCCAATGTTGGCTCCGTTTGCTACAGCTTCAAACTTAAAATCGACGCGGAAATAAGCATTGTACCAGTCATAAAAATTGTCCCGGTCTCTTACGGTAAATTTGTGGCCCGACTTGTTTTGAGTTTGGTTATTCCCAGGGAAGGTGAGCGGGGTGTCCAAATTCACTTGGACGTATGTAGTCTTCTCGAGGTATGGTTGAGTTCTGAACATGTGAACAGTCGTTTATACTAAGAGAAATATTTTCTGCGATTAAATTTCGTTTGCCAAAATTCGATTTAATTTCACAAGGGCGCAATCTGATTTTTTTGGCACTCGGTTTTGCAAAATGTTTGCAAGTTTCTTTTTTGCACCCTGTGACACCGGTTTTTGCTTTTGCTCTTGCAGTAGTTTTCGTATTTGTTTTGAACCTTTTTCGACAGCAAGTACACCAACTTTATGCCCCGCTTTTTCAGCGATTGTTTTTGTGGCTTTTTCGGCGGCTGTCTTTGCCACGTTCTTTACAGTACCTTTAAATGCTTTGCCAATGGCCATAAGGGTGTCACGGATCACACCCGACCCCATGTGTTTATATCAATACCTTCCGGCGTTTTCGTCAAAAAATCTTGCCCACTCGCTCGGGTGATACATGGTTGTATATTTATGCCAACAAAATCCTTACTCTTTTTCAATCATTATGCTAACCGCAATGTCTATCCCGTTGAGATCCAGGAGATTGTTTCTTCCGCCCGTCACCCAAATCCTTATTGCATTAATCTTGCTTTTATTCACAGAATGCCACTCAAGCCGACACGGCTCTTTTTGAAATGGATAGCTAACCTGAAGCTCTGTTGTTGACACACATCGCTTGGAACATTGTTTGCTCGCCGTGTGATAAGATTGCAGTGCAGAAACACCGAATCAACGCTTCTTGTGATATTCGGGACAACTGTTCCGACATAATTTTTTTCTCCTGTCAAGATCTTTTTCTCATAACCAAGCAATTCAGCGAAAGCTCCTTGAGAAAGGTCAAGTTCATAATTTTTATGCATCAAAATGACAACCCGGAAAATTGTCATATCAAAATACAGAGTGAAAATGAAATATCACTGTCTTTGTCTTTCAGGTCTACTTTACCAGTTTGGGTCTCAAGAAAACTGTTGATGTCTTTGTAATCATACATTCCGTTCGGAAAAATCAAGGTCTGCCACTTTTCAGTTTTCTTTCTCCAGCGAATTGTTGTTACTAAAAGAGGCATCGATGTTGTACCATGAGTAGCTCACTGTGATAAGTTTGTTTAGCGCGGCTTTATAGTTTCCTGAATCTAACTTAATCGGAGGTTGAAAAATAATTGTGAAATCGTGTGAAACCTGAGCGGCTCCGGTTCTTTGTAGTTTTGCGAGGTTTGAGTCAAGCAGAAGATTTAAGGTCATCATCGGTCTATATAATTACGAATAATTTTTTTCTTTTGCTTTTTGTCGATTGCGCCGAGTCGAACTAGTGAATCAAGCAGAGACAATACCTGATTTTTTAGTTTTATTGAGCTGTTTCCTGCTTTTATCGATCCTAAGCACAAGTGAAGTTGGTCGATCAATTTTTCAGCTTCATCAGCAATGCCGCTTTTCTTCGGGGAAGAAGTCCTCTTCATCGTCTGAAGGCTCAACAGCAGGTCTTCGGCTCATGATTTTTTTTCAAAGGAGATTGGAGGAATTTCTCTTTTGCGTGGGTGAGTGGACTTTAGTCTCTGCTTCCCGTCCTGTAACCGTTTCGAAAGAGATTCTTTTGTTACCCTTGTTTTCGCATAAATTCTATCTCTTACTTTTTTGAGATCCTCCATGGAATAACCATGAAATGGAGAGTCTTTCTTTTTTACTCTGTAGTTGGGATCATTTCCGTATTGCGTTATTAACCGATTGGCTGTTTGCAATAGGGTTGATTCATGGGGATATTCTGGCTCAACCGGTCCCGGCATCCCCCACTCTTTACGTGTGGATTTTTCTTCCATCAACGGTGGGGGTGGTAGTGGAAAATCATCACCATCAACAACTTCTTGATATGAGGGTGGCGGTGTTGGTGGTGGTGGTGGTGTTGGTGGTGGTGATGGTTCTGGTGATGGTGCTGGTGTTGGTGCATCCGGTCTGAATTCATCACCAAACGGGTTGATTTCATCAAATTCATCCATTGTGTAATCAGGACTTTCCTGCACCTCTTCTGCAGTGGTGCTGCTCAAGAGACGCTGCATGTGTCGAGTTTGTTAACTACAGAATTGATGACATAACACAAAAAAAGTTTCTCAAATTTGATGGCACTAACAGTATGACTGGAGACTTAAACTTAAATAATAATACAATTATCAACTTACGCACCGATGGCAAAGATCCGAAATCCGCAGTTAATGTTGATTTTATGCACAGTAAAATAACATCTATGTCAGATCTTGTCAGTCAAACAATTCATGAATCCCATATCACTAGCTCGACAAATAAAAAGGCCGTCTTCAGATACTTGATGGAAGACACTGATGAATCTTCGAGTGAAAACAACATCGATGTTTTGGGCATCAACGATTTTCCCGAGTCTCCACATCAAGTAAATAAAAAAGCTTACTTTCTCAAACTCCTGTTTGAAAAAGACTCACCGACCCAGTACTGGTCACGCCTCGGTTATAACCTCCATCCACTTCCGGTCGGTTACTACACGATGGTTGTGGACTGGTTTCCACCAGAAATGAGTGAGGTGAGTGTAACACCACAAGCCACGACAATTTCAATTTCTAATCATTCAACCAAAACATTCGAGAAGTACACCAAAACAGTTATCCACTTTCACAGATGGGGTAGCTCACCCCCGCAATACATATTCCTCGACCTGCACGGCACGGTCCGTGATTCATCATTCATAAAAATTGGACATCTAATTGTTTGTGGTGTCAAAGAAACAATTTCAAACGTTGATCCAAGTGTTTATGACACCACCTTTGTTATTGAAAATGGACAAATGAAAATGGAAACAGATTTGTCTTTTAACGGGCATCGTTTGCGTGGTTCCGTTCATTACATAAATGGAATTTTAAATACGAAAAATGGAAACATTTTTATTAAATGGTTGTGACAAAATCATTCCAAATCATAGCCACATATTGACTATAAAAGTACTCTATTTCAAGCTCAAAAGACAATATATGCCTATTTCTTTAAAAGTAAAACATAGTTCACATTTAACTCAATCAACCACTTACACTTCAACCCAAGCAACTCAATTACAGACAATAAGTATTGATTTGGTACTGGCGTTTGGTCTTACGGATGTGGAACTGGCTTCAGTTGCAAAAGATGAAGAACTCTTCCTGTTGATTGAATATAGAGTGCCATAAACATTTTTTTCATTTATTATATATCACAATGCGGGACATTTTCGAATTCAACCACATTAATTAAACCCTTTTAGAAAGCGAAGTTAGAATTCTGAAAGATCTATATGCTTATTATCATAAGAAACATTACGGTTATCAAAAGCTTTACAAGAGTTATCGAAGAAAAAACTTTATTTGCAATCTTTCGGCTGGCAAATTAATTATCAGCGCTGCAGTTGCCGGCAGAATTACATTGAACCCTGTTGTCATGACAACTTTAACTGGTGTTGGTCTTATTTTAAAAGCAGTCGCTAGCCTAAAGAAATACGATAAAAAGACAGAACAAGCAAATTTTGCCCGGATCGAATACCAAAAAGTCCTTGATGAGATTCGCTTTTACCTCAGAGGTGAATTTTTTGCCGAACAAGTTTTCCTTGATAAATTGAAAATAATAGATAATTTTATTATTGACCATTGCATGGAGGTTCCACCGTCTATTTGTAAAAAATTTGAAGAAACATTCACTCCGTTGTAAAATCTTCGAAGAATAATATACGCAGAAAAAAAAATGATTGCAGTCTTGCAAGCTATTTGTTATCAACTAGTTGAGCTTCTCACACCCCCCAAAATTAAGCAAATAAGATTTATTACTCGTGACTGTGTTTCAAAAATAATGTCACCAACTCGTGACAAATTTGGCTACCCCCTTTCAGGACAAGATATTGTTCCGCATAAATAAAACAGATAAATTTGGATACCACGCTTCAATGCATTAGAGCATAGCCGGTGGTCGCGGGACTTTCCCTAGGAAATGAGTCATCACATTGTCAAGGTTATGTAAATAGAATCATCTAGAACGACCTATAAAAATCCTGATATAGCAATGAACCCGAGAAACATCCAGTTCAACTCTGTCACGAACATTCTCGATCTTTCGAATCAATGCATGTCTTCACATCTAAATCTGTTTTTCTTTCATCATTGCCGGGACTTTCCCGAATAAACTTCTACTGTTCTCCACGACTATAAAAACTGACATCACCCCATTTTATATCATTTGGAAACAAACATGGAATGGGACGACTCTTGCGATTTGAATCTTTTAGGCATTGAAACCACTGATCAATGTACACAAACTTCAGGCATCTCCGAGGAGCAGAAAGCAATACTTCAAATGCATATCAGCTATCATGATGAAATGAAAACATTTCTTGAAAACTTCCTTTACAAAATGGAAGCTGAAGGACCGCTGGTAGCAAGTGTGTACTTCAAAAATGAAAAGCCTAAAAAACCTACATCACGTCTTCCCAACTTGTTTAAAGAATGTGGCCAAAGGCGAAATGAAAGTGTTGAAGAAACACACGAGTTTTTGAAATCCAAACTCTCAAGCCTGTCACTGCCGATGTTAACTGCATTAGACCTGTCTGATACAGAAAGCTGGCAAGCCATCGCTCTTCGAATCGAGAGCTTTGCAATGTCGTGCGAGCAAAACCACAGTTCTTCTCTCGCTGCAGACATGAAACTTGGATCTCTCTTGGAGGCAGGTTGCAAACTCTTCCAAAAGGAAAAAATTCTTGGCCGCATCGATGGAACTTTCGACGACTGGATGACCAAAACTACTAAAATCTCTTCTCGTCATGCAAGGAAGCTTCGAGCTGTCGTGAGAGTTTTCACACCATTTCCACGACTTTGCAAACTTCCTTTGCCAACTACGGAAGTGTACAATCGGCTGTCGCAAATCCGTAAAGTTTTGGAAGTGCCTGAATACCAATCCTATTGGCAACAAGTCGTTTCAACACGAAAAAACTGTGTCTGGTTTCAGTTAACCAAGAAAGTGTAACTTTGGAAATTTTCAGGACTGATGTTTAATCTCCTTAGAAACTGTGGTCATTTTACGACCGCCGTTGTCAAGAGGCTGAATCTCCTTGGAAACCGCAGTCATTTTATGACCGCCATTGTCAAGAGACTGTAACTTTCTATTTTTGTATAACAGTTTGTTTATATTTTCAATAAAAAGCCTTATTAAAATATGTATATTCATTGTGTCCTGTTTCATTGAAAACACAGACTTGAATACATATTAGGCTTTGCATAGGCGGTCAAGCGAATCGAAAACGAAACTTTGTTCTTCTTTCTTTTACTCTTCTTCCCTTAACTCTTGCCAGTCGTTATATGCGCTGTGCCAGTCGTAAGTATCAGAGCATATCTTTACTAAAGGTATATTCTCGATCGGGGGAGTGTACAACAGTTTATGTTTGATTCCTTGGTCAAAACAGGGGTAACAAAGCCCTTCCCAACGGCAGTTATTATACCCTAAGCACATTGTTATACGCACAAGTAACTACCTGTTATGACAGAAAGGCTGTTTTGAAAACTCCGTATGTACACAAGTAACTACCTGTTATGACAGAAAGGCTGTTTTGAAAACTCCGTATGTACCTCTTTCCAACCAAAAGCTGTTCGTTGCCTTATTTTCATGGCAAGATGTTTCTTGTAAATTATCTCCTGAAGCTCTGGAGGTAGTTTTCGAATGATGTCTGCCATCTTGGTATATATACTGCGCAGACATTTCTTCAATAGGACACCCGCCATGTTTTTTAATGCTTGTCAAAGAAGACCTGGGAAAGAGAAATATAGACTTCCTGTCTCTTTCTGAGAAAAATGTCATGCAACGGTAATACGCTTCACAGAATTTCACCTTGAGCAGAAAAGTACACCCTATTAAACGAATGTATCTTCAATGTATCTTACTATGGATGTCTGTACAGATCAACAAGCGATCTCACAAGACTATTGGCCAACAGAGGAAAGCTTTCAAAGAAAAGAAATTTTAAAATGGCGGGATATTTCAGACGCTGTGTACAAAATTAAAAAAGTTGCACACCGGACAGGCAAATTTGGGAATTCAGCTATTTTAACTTTAGAAACAAAGTATGGAGATGACTTTCGTGTGTGGGCCCCTAAACGCCTTGCAGAAGACCTGCTGGAAGATGATTCTTCTTAATTTGTCTTCAAAAGAGGTCTCAAAAGATCTGAGTCTAACAGCAATGAATATTTTGATTATGATCTAATGTAAATCATGTCTGTGCATATTGATTACGGCTTCACTGGACCGTGAAGTCACGCGGCGCCTGTTAACACAACTTGGGAAACATGTGGTCAAGACTCTTCCATATATCAGTGCATAGCTTGACTAGGGTAATATCCCAAAGTGGGGGGCAGGGGATGGTTGGTACATGAAAGATTCCTTCTTGTTCATAACAAGGGCAACAACACCCTCCCCGACAACAGTGCCCATAGGCTATACACACCAGTATATGCACAAGCCGCTGCCTTTCAGGACAGAAAGGTTGTATTGAAAGCTCATCGTGAACCAGGTCCCAACCCAAAGCCGCTCGCTCTCTCAGTTTTATGGCGAGGTAATGTTTGTAAATGATCTCACGTAGCTCAGGCGGTAGGCTTTGTATGGCTTCAGTTACCTGACAGTTGTTTGCATCGTTGAATCCGGCAGCCATCGATCTCAAATTGGATTCACAAATCTCTAATCGGATTGGCAAACCAAAGTTGATTATACATTATACATTTTTGTTCGTGTCCGGTTATGCTTCGCTTTGTTAACTGATTTTTCTTCGGTTTGTACGCTGAGTGGCTTAAAAGAGGAAAATACGGGTGTAGGAATGAGGTGGTATTTGTCGAACTCCGATATTACTACTACATCGGGATGGTGACAGAACCTCAGTCAGCCCCAACAGAAACATATTAGACGAGTCTGAGGCAACTTCAGAATTCAAGTTTCACATGGAAGACGATCAACTGAACAGCTGAGCTTAAACTCCTAGACCTCAACCACAAATCGAACTTTTATTGTTGCATATAAAATGTGAATTTCTCTGTCACTGACAAGAGTCACTAACTGAGGTTTGAAGTATCAGGTGATGTTTGCCCAGTTTAGCCTAGTATGATCACATGTTAATTACACACAGACACAACGGACTAAAATATAAAAACAACTTGAACAAATGCAAGTGCTTTCACAGAAAAAATAACTTATAGTTTTCACCAAAATGAGTGACATCATTTTGACATAATGGCAAGGATCAGATGACCTTAATATACAGATAGTATTGTATAATGGAAACAACATATTAAAGCAAATTTGGGTAAATAAAGGTGCCATCCATATGGCTAACATTGTTTCCCTGGTTGCTAAAAATGCACTGAAATGCACTTTTCAGGGCGCCCAAATTTAAGGGGGGCACCCCCTCCCACACCTACCCCGCACAGGGTATGCCCATGAAAGGTATGCAACTATTTTTAGATCAATGCACATCAGGGGGATTAGAGAGGATGCACAATTTCTTCACTTGTTTAATTTCCGGTATACAGAATGGTTACATTTCCGTAACTATTTATGACCTGATCATTCCCTCTTTTTAACCTTTCTTTCACTTTTCACAATACTTTGAAATCACAGTGAACCTGCCTGCAACTAAGCCCAAAGAGATCAGCAGGCTTTACATATACCTAGATCGCAATTTTTTTAGTGTACCCCCTTCACCCCTTACAAACAATTGTCACCTGCAAATTTACCACATCTAAATGTGTACTTTAAAGTTCTAAAGTTATTGATGGCCTCCAACTAATTCCACTTTTAATTAACTAGCCCATTGCAGCTCTCAAACTATTACAGGCTACATCCAAGCAATAACACAAGTAAAAAAGGGAACTTATTTGTAAACAGAGTACTTCAATTGCACTATACAGACGAGTGACAATATTGCTAGGACTGTCTACTTCAACCCAGCCAAAAAACACCTTCACAAAATGGAAACAGCAAAAGCAGCTCTTCAAATCATCAACGTCCAGAGTTCAGTGAAAGATGGAATAGAGAGTATCATACAGAGCAACGATGAGAGCATTGTACAGTATCTTCTATGCAGAGTCCTGAATCTCTGCAAAATGTCTCTTTGGAGCAGCTAGTTAAAAGTGAAAGCAAACGGTACCCACCTCACTGCTGTCAAAACGTAGAACACCCATTATAACCAAACTCTACAAAAGCAAGAAGAGATTTTAGTTGACTACACCACTTCTATCAAACGGGTACTTTTGCAAGAACAGTGCAAATCACTGACGGATCAGAAAACAAATATTTTCAAGAGCCTTACACTCAAAAAATCCAATGGTACAAATTACGTCGAAACTACAAAATCAGAGCAATTTGTGTTTGAGGAAAGTCTTCCTTTCACTCAGACCTTGGCAACCGTTACTACAGACATGGAGTCTCTGCCACAAACCAAGATTTCTGCTAGGATAATTGGAGTACAAAGTATATCGAAAATTCTTTCACGAACATAATGCAACAAAAGGGTGACTCAAAAAAATCACTCCACGCAATCCACAATGGCTTCTGAAAATTCACTTTCAGAACACTGAGAACATCAATGGGAAAGTTGCAATTTCACTGTTCTGTCTAGAAATGACCAAACTTGCGGCACTCTCAAGTGATATCAACTTGAATATCATTTCATAGGAGGAATTGATTTTATCTCTTCCAGAAATTAACTCAAAAGTTGTGCAACACATATGACATTGCCTCAAATAAACTTATAGACGTTTTATTAATAAATATCTTAACAGCTATGTTTGGAAACACAGGCTGTTAGTACATCTGGAAGACTCATGTATCTTCATTGTTCTTAATGTCAAAGTAGTTTCTTAAAATTCCAAAAAACTGTGAAAGCTTCATGTATGTTCATGTTAAAACATTTTAAAACTTTCACTAACGATAAATATGTCTAGTTCTTCGTTCTTTGAAATGATGCTGTGAAAGTTTAGTGTACGTTCATGTTTAGACATTTTTAAAATTTTGCTATGTATAGGAATTTCACTAATCACCAATAGCTCATGATTCTTTAAAATTGCATGATGCTATGAAGGCTTCATGTATGTGAAGCCTTCATGAAGGCTTCATGTATGTCCTGTCACTAACGATAAATACGTCTAGTTCTTCGTTCTTTGAAATGGCATGATGCTGTGAAAGTTTAGCGTACGTTCATGTTTAGACATTTTTAAAATTTTGCTATGTATAGGAATTTCACTAATCACTAATAGCTCATGATTCTTTAAAATTGCATGATGCTATGAAGGCTACAATTCTAAATTATCAGCTTGGCACCAAAACCAACCCACTTCACACAGTACAGGGAACAAACATCCAGTGTCTTAATGGCAATGACCCCAGCAAAAACTTATATGTATTTAGAACCCACAAACCGTTGCTTAAAGAATCTGACCCACCCAGTTTGCATTGCGCACCCACCTCCATCATCCACCATTTTCAGGGCACCCGAAAATCGTTGATTTATTGTTGTCAAAAAGGAATCTGGTTCCATCTGCTCTTGAAAACCCTCGCTGAAAATTATTTATAGCCCAAATTGGGCTAACACTTTTCGGCTCACTCTAGAGCCTTCTATTTTGTATGTTTATACCATCAGCCTAAAGTTAACGAGACATTTCCATGGCTTGTTGCTACCAGGGAGAAGCGTAATGGCGACAACACAACCTTCGAGATGTCACCCTTGCCAGACAGAGACCGTCAAATGTTTAAAACTTCGAGAATCAACGTTTCTTTTGTGGAATAAAGGAAGGAAGCCCTTGGACTTGAGGGCATAACGAACAGTGAGTTCGCTGAAATGTTGCTACATCAAAACATGGATGTGATTCTCAGTGAGACTCGCCATGGCTGAGGCAAAAAGTGGAGAAGCTTCAAGTCTAACACCTATGCAAGGTAAAAAAGCATTGAATTTTATTTGCATTGAGTTCCTTTGATTTGTGCTTCTCAGGTCGTTTTTACTTCTTGATGAAATTTAACATCCCTATGTTGCGCTGCAGGCCGCAGAAGGCAGTTGCTTTTCCAATTTGCGCCAGTTAGTAGAGTTCAACCACGAGTTGATTTATCAGTTTCTCCTGTTTTAGAAGCGAGTGCTCTACGAAACTCGTCAATGAGTAGCAATTGAGTTTGATCTTTTTCAAAATGTGCATTTTTCTCTTCCAAATTTGTTATATTTATGCTTATTCTTTTCTGTGTACATGTCTGATGTTGACAAAGGTCCACAGAATAAAGGGATAAATGAATAAAAGAATGAATGAGTAAATTACTGAACATCTGATTCAGTCAATTGTGGGAATGTATAATAAGCCAGAAAGTCAGAAGGTTACAGCTGCATATTTCTATTAATCTACAGTTATGATCCACTTATGGTTTTGTGAAATAATAATCATAAATCTGATCAGTGCAACTGGGGGTGGGGGGGGGGGGTGATGTCAAATTATACCGCAAATAGTTGCTATTTTTGTTCAGATTGCCCAGTAATCAGGAATAGCGCAATAAAAGAAGTAACAAAGCCTTCTACTATCCTCTTTTGTCAATGAAAAATAAAGACTGCATGTGGTCTAATGAATTTACATCTCCATGTACATGACATGTATAATTGGGTTCATCCTGGGATCCTGGCATAAAAGTAATCTTGCCCAAGGCAAATTGAGCTGCTGTTCACGTGGAGTTCACGTACTTTTTCGCCACCTTTAATAGTGTATCACATTTCATCCTGGTGTTTACAAACAGCAGCAATAAAATGATAAGGTACCAAGATGAGCTTACCATGGTGCAAAGTCTCTTTGGTAAGCTAGCCCTGATTCCCTTGTTACACCACAGCCAGCAAGTTATGCGACACACGTTGTATTAGAGGGTGGATTGATTTGTGCACTGACATTATCATACAGACATCTCCTTATTCCATGAACAACCTTGTTTTTTATTCCCCTTGCGCTTGAAAGGGCTCATAGATAGCAAGGGGTGTCAGTCCCAGCAAAATCTATTCAAACAACCGCAGTACCTTGATTAATGTGGCAGCAGAAAAGGATCTCTTCACGGTGTTGAGATAGGAGATTTTGTCATAATCGAGGAAGACAAGAAAGAACGAAACAAGTGAAAGCTTTGCATTGTGGCAGAGCTAATAATGGTAGGCGACAGACTCATGAGAGTGGTTAGACCATGGCAGAAGGCAGTACCTAGGAACAAACTGCTCAACAACTGTTCCCAGTCGACCTGTCTTGCAACAGGACACTAGAAGCAACAACCTTTAGGCCTAGAAGAGACGCAGCAGTGGCAGCTCAGTTGCATTAACACAACTTAGCTTGAGATGAGCAAGATCACTAAAGACATTGAGAACGTGCTGTGCATTTCAATTGAACTTTTATTTCATTTTTTCTTTTTCTGCTTTTGCAAATACGGTAACAAATTGAACTGTGCACAAACTGTATTTGGCCCCTTTAAGCCCAAATAGGGGAGTGTGTGATGAAAGTTTCATTATATTTCACATTTGCATGACATCAGAATCATATTTAGAATTTTTGGTTGACAATGACAGATATGCATGATATGTAATCAAAATCAACAGCTTTTCCTGCCATGACAAATTAGAGTTTATGTAACCAGAGAACGAAAAAGGATAGAAAAGACCATATCACACCCCAGTGAGGATCAAACGAATCTTTTGGACTAAATCTTGTGAAGATTGTGAAGAATGGCAGGTGAACAGTGCATTTACAACACAGTGGTACCTCTTCAGCGGGACCTAGAAACCTTCAAACACAGAATTCGATGACTTAGCCCTTTGGAAGATGGATCAACTACAAGCAGATGTGGATGGTAAAATAAAACTCCTTCAGTTTATTTTGGGGAGAACACATAGAATCACAAAGGGAGCTAATATACTTGCGATCAACCAACATAGTGAGACACTCAGCTTGTGCACATTACCATGAGAATGAGACCTCCACTGTGATTTGCTAACAAGGAAAAATCTGATCTTGGGCACAATTAAGAAACTCTGATAGAGGAATTAAAGAATTCTCCTCCTTAAGGATGGTATATTGTAATGTGGTAATGTAATGTGGTCACCATTTACAGCCAGGAATATCCCAAAGTTGGAAAGAATTCAGCAAAGAGCCACTGAATTCATACTTGAAGTTGATTTCCAGTCAGTACTGTGCAGGCTCAGCCCCAAATGTTTGTGAGCCTCACATGATGGAATGTAAGGAAAAACATAGATAACTTATGACATTGAGTGCATTTTTGGACCTCTACGAAAATTTTTCCACATGAGAAAAATAAAGTAGACTTAAATACCTCGTCATTTTTCTGAAGAATCTTCCTGCAACACACCGTGTGCTCATGTACAAGCTTGCGGTTCCTTATGCTCGTTGGCAACTGCTGGGCACTACTCGAGGGGATATGACTGGGATGATGTTATTCAAGATGATATCGTAGGAAGAATCGAAGAATGGCATAAGCAGATAGAGACCCCGGAGAATGTGCGGGTGCCCAGGTGTTTGCGCGAGCCTAAGGAGGTTGTCAACAAGACAATTATTACATTCGTGGAGGCGTCATTGCAGGCATACGGAACTGTTGTGTACTTGCAGTGTGTATACAATGATGGTGCTGTTACAAGCCAATTGATCGCATCAAAGAGTAAGGTGGCACCGTTAAAGCCAATGACTGTGCCCCGACTGGAACTCATGGGAGCCGTGCTGGGCCTGAGACTGACACAGCATGTCAAACACATCCTTGAGGTACCTATTCAAGCCGTGACATTCTATTCTGATAGTACCGATGTGCTGTGGTGGGTTCGTAGTCATGGGCGCAGCTTCCGCCCCTTCGTGGCTAACTGCATTGGGGAGATACAAATGGCGACAGATCCGTCACAGTGGCAACATGTGGTCACAGAAGAAAACCCAGCTGACCTGTGCACCAGGCGAGCAACACCAGAGGAGTTTTCGGGAAGCTCTCTTTGGTGGCACAGACGGACAGAAGATAAAGCACCAGTCAGTGTAAACCCCCGCACCCCTCCCCCCCCGGCCGGGACATAGCGGGGCATTTGCCGGGGATTTTCCGTGATTTGACAGGAGAAAGGGCCGTGGGTATTGGGGAATTTGACGACTTTTGCATCATTCCAAGAATCAGCCGGGGACTGGATCGGGGCATTTTCCAATCTTTCCAAGATCAGCTGGGGACTGGACTGGTGCCTTTTCCACCGAGGTGGACTGGGACTAGAATCGTAAATCCAGCAAGATGGCTGCCACTGCTGATGCGAAGAAGGTGAGAATCTTTTGATTTTAATCAGCTTACATCCTTGGCTAAATGTGCCATCCATCTTTGAGGTCGTTATAATGATGCAAAGTAGAGTTTCATTATTCTGTTGTTTATGAACAAAAGCCCAATTATACCAGTATTTTGTACCTGTATTAAAGTACAACTTCAAAGCTCGTTATATCATTATACAAATTTATCTATATACTAGGTGCTTGTTGAGTTTGGTGAAAGAAGACAGGTTTTATCCATCACTTGTGATGATCTGGACGTGCTACTGCAAAATGTTAAAGATGCATTTGGAGTGGTCTCAGCAGGATCTCTTTATATAATTCAAAAATTTGATCGAGAGTGGGAAGATTGGATTGATGTAACTGCTGCTTCCTCAATTGTCAATAGAGATAAGCTTAAACTGAAGTGTATCAAAGAAAACTGTGAGGTAAACTTTATACGTTTGTACGAATTTATTTAGATATGACAAAGCAGTTGGTAACTTACTTTTAATTTTTTATAAACCTCCTGTTACAAAATCATATTTGTGGTATTGTAATCCATTTCTATCACCAATTTATACCAATCTATTTTTGTGTTGACTACAGTAGAATAAACGCATTATTTTTACACTAGTGACCTGCCAGTAATCTAGGGTTTTAGCTATGATTTGCAATTAGATTTTCCCATATGACATACATGTACCGTAGGTCTTTCACAAGCTTTCAATTTAATTCCAGCTTTTAATTTGAAAAGCTTCAACAAGTGCTTATGTTGATCTTTTTTTCTTTGGGTTCTTCAAACTAATATGTAATGCAAACATTGCATTGATTTTTATCACATAATTTTTTTCAATAGGAACAGAAATCCACCAATGATAAAAGAAGTACCACTTTCACAACTATAACAACAAAAGGACAAGCACAGGGAACCTTGAGTTTTGAACGGGGTAATTTGAGAACTGGACCAAAACTGGTGGTGAGTTCTCTTGATAAATTATATTAATTTTCAATTCAGTAGGCTTTGTACTTATGGAGCCCTTTCATCTTGAGCACCATTTTGAGCGATGAACTGCTTATTTTGGGGCATTGTTTTAAAATTACTATTGTATTAACCGGTTAACGTCCGTGCCGGCCTGAGCCGGCCTTGATTTTGCGCGTGTTCGCTTTTGGCCCCAGCCTCCCCTAGAAAGGCTTTTTTGGTCCCCTTTTGTCCTAGTTGTCTTTGGGAATGTTCAACCAATCAGAATCCACCAACTGCGCATATATTTGAAGGCTTGAGGGGGTCCTAGTAGGGAAGACTTTTTGTCACTCTCCAAGAAGATCACATTTCACTCAAAATGGCTGCCGTGCTCTTCACGCATGAAGTTTCAAGATGGCAATATCTCGCTCTCGGAAGGAAGGATTACCTTTTGAAACTTAAAAATCGAAAGAAGAAGCTCTAAGGAACACTCGACAAGTTAAGCGATGGAATTTAGAGCTTTTAGAGCGAAGAAAACATCTTTCGAGGACGAACAGCTGTTTTGTCAAAGCGAAGGACAATCTTGCATCGAAAGAGATTTTTCGAACTGCGGACTTTCTGGGAAATGCTCAAGCACTTCTACGAGTCTACGGTAGAGTAAATTACACATTTGATTGTAAATTTTTACCGAAATAACTTCTTAATTGAAGGATTCTTTGTATTTCTTAAAGTTTTCGTAAAAAATTAAAATTTTTTCACTGTTTTCCGTAAAAGTTTTTTCGTAAAAGTTTTGAAAAACGTGCACAGTTTGCATCAGTAAATGCTCTTCAAAATAACTTGCACATCGAGCGAAATCGCTTGCGCGTAGCTTCCCTCGAAGAAAGAATTGAACGCGTTTGGTTTTCAGAAACGAATAAAGGCATGTATTAATAAATGTGTTATTTAGAAAAGCTTACTGTCTCCTCTTCTGCGAATCTTCGTTCATGAAATTTCCAAAAATAGTAATCTGACCTAAACACACACAAATCCTCTGTTGTGGTTTGATTTCACGCGCGAGACAACATGTGAATCTCTTGCGTAAATTTTCAAAATTTTGACTTCAAGATTGTATTTTTGGCTAATTCTTAATTGACAACTGGTGTATTTTATTCGAAAGTTAGAAATTCTAACTATTCTAGATCAAGTGAGTGTTGTGTTTTCGAGCCTATAAATTGTCGTTTCGTACTGCACATGGGGTTGTTTATTACCAACTGCTAATTTAGCGAATCGATCAAAAAACACACGGCCGGTAATGAGTTAAAAAACATTTCATCCTCACTAACAATATTTTTAATCACACCCAAAATCAATCCTACAAGAAGCAGCGAATTTCCAAAAAAACATCATGAATCCAAGAATACCAACACAAATGACCAAACATTTTTCTTTCCTTGAATGTGATAGCCTTCCATCCCTCAGAAGCTGTTGACAGAAATATTTACTGTGAATTGCAAGGGGTGAATGGGGGAGGGCAAGTGCAAAACTGCTCCATCATTTCTTAGTCGTATAGAGTGGTTTTCAAATGAGTGTCATAAAACCAAAACCAAAGTAATTACTCTGACCAATCACAACTGACAATAAAACTTGATTAATCAATCAGAACTCGAAGCAAATACATGTTACCGGCTGCAAGCGCAGGAAAACATGTGTGAGCAAGTAATGGTTTTGGTTTTACGTCTGATTGCCTGACAAGATTTTTCTTAACCAATCACAGTGCGTAGTAATGCAAAACCAATTACTTTTCGACACTCAACTGAAAACTGCTCTATTTTATCAATAGAATACTGATCAACAGCAAGATCCACCTGCTGAAGATAATTTCAAGGACCTCAGTAGAATTTACAGTTTAAAGCCAGATGATAAGCTCTTAACCTATCATACAGCAATAAACGCCGCTGCCTATAGTCTCTGTGTGGAAAAGCCCTCTCTTGTATATGACAAGAAAAAACTATCAATGTTGGCAGTGAAAAAGGTAGATGCTGATGGCTTTCAGTACAAAAAGAAAAGGTCGAGGTCTAAAGCCCTTGTGAACTGTGATGAGGAGCCAATTTTGAAGCGTTCAAAAATCAATTCTGAGCTGAGATCTCAAAGAATTTCTGATTTAAGGGAAGACCTCGAAGAAGTTAAAACTCAGTACCTGATTTTATCATAGTAAGAATGCTTCACTGCAAAAACAATCACAACCCAAACTGTAAAGAGTGCACTCAGTTGGTAGCCTGTGCAAAAGATATCCTGGAAGGTGGTATTGTAGAAGTGAAACCTTTATTCCAGAGACATTTTGCTGAGGCCACGTACTCAAGTCAGAAGGTAGTGCGACGCTTCATGCAATTGCCTGTTGCCATTTTGATGCTTCAGTTGACAGGTCCAAGATCACAAAAACTCTATGTAACACAGCTCGAACCAAACGTTGATTATTGCCTTTTTTCAGATTTGATGACAAAATTAAAAGTTGGTGACAGCAACAAACAACACCTGTCAAAAGATACACTTCGAGAAATTTGCTCACTAGCTTCTACAGAAAAAGACAGAAAGCTTATAAAATTTGCTGCCTGTCAAGCAAGTGGGTTAAACAACAAGAGGGCCAGTCAGCAGTATGTTTTTTACAATTTTTCAGGCATTAGAAATGAAGTGAAGAACGCATTACAACATGCAACTGCAGTTAGACAACAGATCTTTGAACTTGCAAGTATCAAAGAAAGGGCTACGTTAGAATCTTTTGGAATATATTTGGGACAGGAAAGTGACAGTAGCACTGATGAAGATAGCGACAGTGAATCTGGGGAAGCCAGTTTTGACGTTGATGTAGACTTTGAATATAATTCTAATGGCGGCGAATGTGGCAGATGCAGTATAAGTGAAGAGGGTGGTGGTGTTGATGAACAAGCTGACTGTGGGGAAAGTGATGGTGTAGAGGGAAGTGGCACTGGAAGCACAGGCAATCGTAACTTTGTTGGAGGAACTGCTGATAACACATGCACAACACAGGAAAATAGTGTACAGAGCTTCAATCATGAGAGAGATAACAGTCAGAGGCATGTAGTGGATCCAGATAATTTCTCTAAGGATGCAGCTGTGGTGAATCCTGCTCCATCACATGATCATTTATTGACAATTCTGCGAGCAAATCAGCTTAACTGGTTTGCTTTTGTTGCTGAACTTGAGCAGCTTTTGCAAGGCTATTCTATTGACGTCCTCGAGCAAGCGCTCTTAGACTTCAGTGAATTCTTGCCTTGGAGCGATCTGTCAAATGAAAAAGACAGACAGGTGGAACAAAGCCGCCAAGCATATCTACAAACACAACGAGAAAAGATAAATTCAAATCATGGTGAAATTTACACGGACTCTGAAAGTGATGACCCAGAAGCGTGGGTAGGGGTCAATGATGCTTTGACATCTGAAGGGCAGGCATTGATACGAAAACATAGAGCTATCATAAGGAGGAAAGCAAAGAGAGAAATAAGCAAAGAAATTTCCAGCAAACGTCACTTAATGAGAAAAGTTCCAAAGAAAGTCTCTCGTACTGTAGCAAGATTTCCCAACATTGGAAGAGACATAGAAGTATATGTCAAGGGAAAAAGAGTTGGTGCTGACCAGTGGAGAAGGACTGGTGTTCTAACATTTGATGGTAATTTAAGAACAAAAGGCCCCAAGGTAACATACAGCATACAGGCGCATTCAAAAACATCTGGAAGAGAAATACAAGTCCAGAATAGGTTATGGAACTGTTGTTCAACTTTGCGTAGCCCGGAATAAACGCAGGATTTCAGCTGCACGGTACAGAGGAGAAGCCAAAATAACATCACGTCAAGCAAGGAAAGGATTTACTCTGAAACTGAATCCTGATGCACACTACTGCAACTCCATGTACAAGGCACTTGATTTCACTCAGCTAACAGATGGAACAGACAAAATGATTTTGAACCGTGATGATCAGGCTGGCTTCCGGTTGGACACCACTTGTACTCATAAGCAACAGAAGGCTACTTGTCTGTCTGAAACTCCAGAGCTGACTACACGAACAGATTACGTGAACAAATATTCTTCTGTTTTGCAAACTACATCGTACATGTTCATGGGAACCAAGAACACTGCAGAGAAGTGTATTGGAGTGGTAAAAGCTCATCATCTCTATGAGAAAACTCCAACACAGCATTTCTGTGACTTCAAAATGCTGAGAGAGATGGAAGAGCTCGACCCTTGGATGAAGGAGAAGCCTGTACACTGTGTGCGAGTAGATGGAGCTGGTGATGAGGACCATTACACAAGGAAGTGCAGTTCCGTTGGACAATGCTGCATATTTCAGAAGGAACAGAGTGTACTGTTGTAACCACAAGGCATAGCGGTGGTTCATACCTAAACAGAGTGGAATTGCAGAATGGTTGTTTGGCCGTTGCACAGTCAAATCTGTTCATTCCTTCCACATTATGTGGGTCCAATTTCAATGAAAGTGGACTAGATGAAACCAAACTAGAAGAGAACCTGCTAGCAGCAACGGATGTGCTGATTGACAGAGTTAGTGGAGCACCCTGTGGTGAAAGTGAAATAACCTTAGTACAAGGCGCAAGAGATGAAGTGTCTCAGGCGTGTAATGACAGCCGGGCTGATCTTGTTACATTTTTGAATGGAAAGTCTTCAGAAAAGCAGCAGTTGCTTGACACTAAGCCCGAGGTTTACAAGAGTTTCCAAGAAATATGGACTGTGAGAAATAACCACATGATCAAGAATTTGCCTGCGCAGTATGTTTTCATGTTGTCTCCATGCTTCAAGGAAGACTGCATTCAGCAGCAGCAGAAGCTTTGGTGTCCAGGTGGTCCCCCACTATCTCTCTTTCCACTCCCTATACCTGACCCCAAACGTCCATGGGGAGGCGAGTGTGATCAGTGTACTAACACGTGTGGTGGCCACTTCCTCCCCCCACAAGAATGTATGGACCACATAGCTATGTACGGAACGCGGGACTGTATGGTGAATCCTCCATCTGTAACTATCAAACAGGAATTTAACAGGCTTTCAAAGGTCCAAACTGAAGTAAGCAACAACACGATCACAGAGCTGGCGCGACAAACCCTCCTTCCAGTTGAAGAAGTTAAATTCCACGTAGATCACTTAAAAGCCGTTAGCAGGAGAAGGAAAGAAGGAGCCCGCAAGGCTGCAGCCACCAGAGCCCAGAAGAAAGCTTTGCGAAACAAGCTTTGCGAATGAAGAGCAATAAAAACATATAGCACAAAACTCCGGCAATATGCAAAACAGACACCAGACTAGAGTGTAATATAATCACTTTCCTTATTTGAAACCTCGCTAATAATCCCATGAAATATAGATGCTAATCATAAATGCTATTATATATGCTGCTGCTATGCGAGTATATATTCTTCTTATTAATGAACATTATAGATGCCAAATTTCTATTCATATTTATGGCCTCTTATACTTTTGAATCTGTATGTACATAGTGATAGCCAAGATATTAACGAGCACATACAATGTTTGTTTTTGTTCTAGCTGTAACAGGGCAGAAAAAAGTCACTACAGAGAACAATTCTGCACAATTACCTGATGGACAGTTAAGAGGTATGTAACCTACCGTTGTAAGTGTAAGGGAACAAGCTAATTTTTAGTAAATGGATCGAACGAGCCAATCTACGTTACATTGTTAAATGTTCCTTTAGTTGTGTTCCATTTCAGTGTCTTTTGCTCTTGATTGTTTCTTTAGGAATGCAGATTGAAGAAACACCAGAGATTGTGCAGGAAGTAGATGTTTTTTGTATTTGCCAACGAGAAGAATTTGGTTCTATGATTGCTTGCGACAATCCACAGTGCCCAGTTGAATGGTTCCATTTTTCTTGCGTTGGAATTACCAGACAGCCAACAGGACACTGGTATTGTGATGACTGCCAACTAATAGCTAATAACTAGCCAGGGGTATTAAATATCTCTGCATTTAGTCTGCAAGTGGACATCTTCTGCACAACTGTATGTTTGTTGAAGTTATTTGAACTACTTTTTGTACTGTGATGACTGCTACAACTAGAGTTGCAAAAGGATTGAGACACTCGCTAAAAACAGCTTCTTTCTTAAAAAAAAGAGTTTACAGCATTAGACAAGAAGCCTCTAATCTCAAACAGCACCCCCTCGTCCCCTTTCCAGTGTCGTTAACCTACGTTTTCATGTTGATCCGTGCACTCACTAAACATTGGCATGGGGGAGGGGGGAGAAAACAATGTACCAGCGCGGAAATGACACTAATTATCGTAAAACGCGGCACTATCTCAACTCTTTTTTGCAACTAGTTGTATTTGATTAGCCAGGAGTATTAAACTGCATGTGCATCCTGTTGCAAGCAAGTGGACCTATTCTGTGTTTGTTGAAGTTCCATTTGCAGGTTAGTAATAATATTTAGAATAAACTGTTTTTCGTACAGTGTGATGACTGCCAGCTGATTTGCCAGGGATAACTATGCATGTTTTTGCAAGCAAGTGGGCCTATTCTGTACAATAGTGTTTGTTGAAGTTCCATGACAGCTGAAGTATATTTAAACTGTTTTTGTTAGTTGTGCGCTTATTCCTATTAAATTTTTTTCCACAATTTTGACTTGCAAGCAGGTGGATTGTACTCGAAATGTGTGAATGTTGAAGCTCCAAATAACGTTTGAAGCATTTGTATTAATCTGTGTCTACTACCTTTTTCACTTGTCTCTTTTTCTGCTAAAGTACTAATTTATTTTTGCCCAAAAAGAGCAGGGCATTTGAGCGGGGTCATTGACTCCAATTAGAGCAAACAAATGGCCTGCGGGTGCGGGGCATTTGACAACTTTTGCAGTGAGCTCCAGGCAAATGCCCCGCTATGTCCCGGCCGGGGGGGGGGGGGGGGTGCGGAGGTTAACATTGACTGGTGCATAAGGCTAACTGTCCAAGGATGGACTTCGGGAACCGTCCTACCACATTACCAGAAACAAAGAAGTTGAACTGCAAGCAAGAGACAGAAGGTGTTGCAAATGTGCTGACATGTTGCTCCCAGAGGCCGGCATTTCAAGAGAAGAGGAATGAAAAGGAACTAGAGTGTGAGGGATGGAGACTTGAGCCCACACGCTTCTCAAGCTGGACACGTCTGGTGCGACTACAGGCTAGAGTGTGGCGAGTACTCTACAACATCCGTTCCCCAGAGTCCAGGTTAAGCGGACAGGAGCTACTTCCTGAAGAGATCACCGATGCAGAGAAGATAATTCGTAGAGCACAGCAGGAGCCTTTCCCTGAAGAGTACATGGCATTGAGAGTGGGAAACAAGTTTCCGAAGAAGAGTCTACTCAGTAAGCTCTGTCCTCGAATAGATGACCAGGGTGTCATGTGCTGTGATGGTCGACTCCGGTTTGCTGAATGTTTGCCTTATGATGTCAGGTTTCCCATCATTTTGCCGAGGGGTCATTGGGTGACGAAGTTGATAGTAAAGCATCACCACAAGTTGGCTAACCACAGTGCGGGGACGAATTTTGTGGTATCTCAGATCAGTGGGAGATTCTGGATCATCGTAGCTCATGAGGAAATAAGAGAGTGGGAAAACGAGTGCAATGAGTGCAAGAGGCGCCGGGTTAAAACCGCCACACAGATAATGGCACTGCTTCCGCAAGTCAGACTTCACTTCACGTTCCGGGCTTTTGACCAGACAGCTGTGGATTATGCTGGACCGTTCACTACTATTCCAAGGGCGTGGCCACAGCCGTCTGAAGAGGTGGTTGTGTGTATTTACATGTTTATCGACTCGAGCAGTACATTTGGAGGTCGTGTGGGGTTTGGACACGGACAGTTTCTTGAATGCAATCACCAGATTCACAAGCCGAAGAGGGGTGCCAAAAGAGATGACCAGTGATAATGGCACTAACTTTGTCGGAGCGGTAAATGAGCTCAAGCAACTTGTGGACCGATTACACCAGGATGAGATTCAGCGAACAACTGCACAGAAAGGAATCAAGTGGAATTTCAGCCCCCCAGGAGCTCCGGCGGAGCCCATGGAGTCATGGTGAATGCCGCAAAGAAGGTTATATACGCGGTGCTTAGCAACAGTGATGTCACAGACGAGGAATTAATTACCGTCGTTGCTGGTGCGGAGAGCTTGCTCAATTCAAGACCGCTTACCTACCAGTGGGCAGATCCCAGGGATGACATACTGCTTACGCCCAACCACTTCCTGTATGGGCAAATGGGCGGAGAATTTGCACCTGAGAGTGTAGACACTACCAGATTCGACCCTCGAAAACGGTGGCGCAAGGTACAAGAGTTGATCTCTCGAGTGTGGTCCAGGTGGCTGAAGGAATACTTACCGATGCTTAATACTCGTCCAAAGTGGACTGAAATTGTGAAAGATCTTGCGGATGGGGATGTCGTGCTGGTCCTTGATCCAAACCTGCCACGGGGGCAGTGGCCATTGGGGTGCATTACAGAAACATTTCCAGGAAGAGACTGACATACTCGCGTCGCGAAGGTTCAGTGTGGAGAAAAGATTGTGGTCAGACCAATACATAAACTGGTCCCACTGCGGTTCCCTCAGTGCGGGGAGGGGGAATGTTTTATTAGTTTTATTTTTGTGTTTATCGTCCCTACCGAACAAGGACTTAGAACGAGTTAGTCAAAGACTTGAAAGAGAGCCCTGCATATACTTCCTGGAAGATTTGTGGATTTCCGTCAAAGCTCTGGGATGAGGCAAACCATAACCAGCAAATAATGCTTGAAGAACTCAGAAGCATAATAAACTCAGTCATAACAAAGGAGATCTGTGAATTTGCTTCAAACTCTGTGATAAGGCAATCCATAACCAGCAAATAATGCTTGAAGAACTCAGAAGCGCACACAGCACTAAAATCAGCTGTAAACACAATTAAGAAGTGACAAACATTAACTATGAACACTCCTGTACTTTCAAAACAAGAGATCACCAATTCTCGAATCAAAAACGTGTAGTACAAAATACTACGAACAGCCTACTACAGCACAAATAATACACCGAATCTCCTGCAGACTGTACGTAGGTTACAACAAGAGGGCCAAATAAGTTTTCAACTTACAGTAGAAAGGAATCAGTATTAACTTCCCAGGTGTTAGTTAATATTTCATTTTTTGATTTTCTGTCATGTTAGATAGTAACATGCATTATTTGGTAGATTCAGTTCGACTGTTAGGCAAATGCTGTTTTTTTTTTTTAGAATTAGTGTTCTCTTTTGACGTTGTGGCTGTACACCTTCAAATATTGGAACTCAGTTTGAAGACCTATCACATCACTGGTGATTTCAATGTGTGTGCCAAAATAAGCAATAAAGGGACTCATTCTTGGTTAAATAGGAGAAAAATAAATTGACGAATGCTCAGTAGGCTAAACCCCATGAATTCCAAGCAAAGAAGGGCAAGTATGAGAGATTTAGCACAATTCATGAGGATTTTGTTTCATGTTTATGACATTTGTTTGCAAGGAGATTTATAAATAGCCTCTCGTGTTACAAGTGAAGAAGCGGTGGAATGCACCTTAGCCGAAAACGACAATCCTGAGAGTGATTTTGAAAGTTCAGACTTGTTCGATGATAACCACATGTATCACCTGATGGAACAGCTTTAAAGTGACAGAGAAACTTAGCAGATTGATGGATCAAACTCCCTGGAGTCAAGTTTCAGTGATGAAGATCAAAATAATAAATTATTATTATGCTGAAAATGGCCTGTAATTGCATTTGTGAATCAGGATGACAGTGAAATTTGGTAGCAAGCCAAAGTTTTGTCAGGCAAACTTTGGAGCTGCAGAAGCATCTAGGCCGCAGGGAAATCGACATAGGAGAACTGTGAGAAAAAGGCGCCCTAAGCATCGCCCTTAGCGGAATTTGCAGTGGCAAAAAGGGAATGTTAGAACCATTATTCCAGAGTTCCATGAAAGAGCAGGTCCACTTAGAGTTTGGGAAGGCACCCATACTCCAATATCACTTTTTCCATTGTTATGGACCGATGATCTGTTTGAGTTTATTTGAGCACAAACTAACAAATGGCTTAAGTAAAGAGAAATGCCAATCCAGAGTAGGGTTTATTCTAGAGCACGGCTTTGCAGGATTTCCACATCTGGAAAAATGCTGCATAAAATTTACATGTACCTTGGCGAATCAAATGGGGTGCACAAAACTGTGCCCAAGGATAAGCAGTAATTTTCTGAAATAAAGTATTCAACAACATCACTGACGATAAGATTGATATGACAACCATTCTATACTTCGAAATCTACAGCCTCTTACTGTCTCAATTGCCTTTCTCTTCTTCGCTTGTTTGTGTGTCCACATTTTGCACTTACTTGAGTTTCTTCTGAGTTATTCTTTTTCTTCCATACATGCATAACGATAACAATAAAAAAAGAAAACAGGAAAAGTCACCATTTGCAAGCGATGAGAGCCATTATTTTATGAGACAAACACCTGGGATTCTACAGTTACATGACTCCAGCCCTTATTAGTTGCTAAGAATGCACTGAAAATGACAACATTCAGACACCAACAAAAGAAACCCGAATTACATCAGAAGCCATGTACCACTCGTCCCCCAATCAGAAATAAACAAGAGCTGATGGAAATGTACCCAGAATGCTTTAATGGTACAGTTGGATGTTTTGAAGATTACACGTACCACATCATGCTGGATCCTAAAGTGCCACCCGTGGTTCATGCACCCCTCCCCATTGAGCTAAAAGACAAGTCACAAGCAGAATTAGATGACATGGAAAATCAAGGTATTATCGCAAGAGTAACGCAACCCACGGATTGGGTAAATTTCCTGGTTATTAGAGAGAAAGAAAATGGACGACTCCGGAGCTGCCTCGATCCCAAAGACCTGAACAACGCAATCAAGAGAGAGCACCATCCGATCCCTACCCTCGAGGAGATAACACCCAAGTTAACGGGAGCAGAACTATTTAGCAAACTTGATGCACGAAACAGTTACTGTAATGTCAAACTGGATGAAGAATCCTCGTATCTAACAACTTTTAACACACCATTCGGTCGGTTCCGATTCCTTACAATGCCTTTTGGCCTTTCTTTGGGTCAAGACATCTTTCAATTCAAGATTGATGAAACATATCGCAATTGTGATGGAGCCATCGGCATCGCAGATGACATTACCGTCTATGGAAAGAATGACAAAGAACATGACTTACTCCTACATGAAACTATGGAACGTACCAGAAAAGCCGGCATTAAGCTCAATGACGAGAAATGTGTCATTAAGACAAAGGAGTGCAATTTCTTCGGTATGCTTTACACACCAGACGGCGTAAAGCCTAGCCCAGATAAAATCAGAGCCATAGAAGAAATGGAAACACCCAAAGACAAGGAGCTTCACACCTTCTTGGGAATGGCAACCTACACGAGCTCAATCATCCCCAAGTTAGCTGACCACACTGCACCACTGAGACCTTCTAAAAGAGAACATTGAATTTGTATGGAATTCGTCACACTCGAAAGCTTTTCAGAAGGTGAAGTCCATGATTTGTACAGCAACGACTCTGGCGTACTATGACAGAAATGAACCCGTCGTCCTTCACGTCGATGCATCGAACAAGGGCCTGGTGCAGCTTTGTTCTAGAACAACCGGCCGATAGCGTTTGCATCGAAAGCACTTACCCCTGCGAAGACCCAATACGCCAATATTGAGCGAGAGCTATTAGCAGTGGTCTATGGCTGTGAAAAGGTCCACTCCTATCTCTATGGAAGATCATTTGTGGTGAAAACTGACCATCGGCCTTTAGAGCAAATCCACAAGAACCTTATGCAGGCACCTCCACGCCTTCAAAGAATGCTGTTGTGTCTACAACCCTATGATTGTGAAATCAAATATCTTCCTGGAAAAGAAATGGTCACAGCCGATGCCCTGTCCCGCCTCTCACCACTGGACGAATTTGAAGTACCAGACATGAAAGTGAAAGTTCACCATCTAATCAGAATCACTCTGGCAAAAATGCAAGAGTTTAAAGACTAAATTGCAAAAGATCAAACCCTACAGCTGCTATCCTGCCAGGTTGTGCAAGGTTGGCCGGACAGTGTTAAGAAAGTTGATTCAGTGGTAAAACCGTACTGGTCCATGCGAGATGACATATCAGTGGAAGACGGGATATTACTCCTGGGCAGCCGAGTCATAGTGCCTGAATCCCTTAGAGGTAATATCTTGCAGCAAATTCATGAAGGACATTTTGGCATTGAAAAATGCAAACTGCGAGCCAAGTCATGTGTCTACTGGCCGAACATCTACAAAGAAATAGAAACTCTCATAAACTCGTGTACTGTTTGCCAGAAGAACCAAAACTCCCAGCAAAAGGAACCCATGATACCTTCAGAAATCCCTTCGAGACCGTGGCAAACTGTGAGTGCAGATTTGTTTTACACCCAGCAGTCCTGGTTCCTGATAGTTGTTGACTACTATTCCAAATTCCCATTTGTCAGAAAGCTTCACAACCTCACAGCTCGAGCCATCGTCAATGAAACCAAGATGCTGTTCGCAGAAAATGGAATTCCCAAAACCCTACAGTGTGACAACGGTACCCAATTCACCTCTGCTGAGTTCCAGCAACTAGCAAGGCAATACGGCTTTGAAATAGTGAAGTCTTCCCCTAACTATCCACGTGGCCACGGATTTGTTGAACGTCAAGTCCAAACTGTGAAAAAGACTATCCTAAAATGCAGAGAGACTGGGGAGGACATAGACCTAGCCATGTTGGTACTGCGAACAACGCCACTGAGTTCCAATGTAGCATCCCCGGCAGTACTCCCAAATGGCCGAATTTTCAAATCCACACTCCCTGGGAAGATCTATCCATCAAGAAACCAAGAGGAATTCAGAAACTGGCTCAAGGAAAGACAGGTCAAGCAGAGCCATTATTACACAGACACGCCAAAGAACTCCCTGAGCTACACAAAGACCAAGCGATCCACATACAAGACCCCGTGAGAAAGACGTGGAATCCCGCCAAGGTCATTGGTCAGGTAGATACACCCCGGTCCTATATCGTGGAAACCGAGAGCGGCGCCCAGTTACGAAGAAACAGGATCCATCTAAGACCAAGCAGATCACCCAACAATCCAACAAGTATATCAACATGCGATACTCCACAAGGCAGTACAACCAAAACGGAGAATCAATTACCTTCAAGTAGCGACCATGTTGGCCCACAAGGTCTCGCCCTAGCGGACAAGCCGCGAACAAGAGGAACCGAAAGCCGTCCAACAAAATCTCGTGTTGGCCGTGAAATCCGGGCACCGGAAAGGCTTAACTTATGAGTGAACATTATTTAAGCAACTAATAGGGGAATGCGGAATAAATTAACTATGGCTGACAGCTTCCGAGTAAGCTCCATATTCACTGTGCTTTTACTTAGCTATATCATCCTTTCAGCATCTGAAAACAACAAAGATATACCTCTAAACAAACCGACCACTTGGAGCGACCATTGTTGGACAGGGAACGCGATAGAATACTTGTGTAGGCAAGGATTTACATCAAAGGTGCTCAGCGTCATAAATTGTAATGGCTTCCACAAATCAAGACACTTGCTTTCTGCCTAACAGCGTGGCCACATTCCAACTCTTATGGCTTACATTATCGGGGGACATATCTACGAATCCAGGACCTCCTACCACTGACACCCAAGTAAATGAAAGCAAGGACCATCTAAATTTCAAACTCAATGACAAGGGACTCAAAGTGTGCCATCTCAACGTACGATCCCTCCCTGCTCACTTTGATGAGATCCAAGCTTTTATACAAGTCAATCACTTCGATATATTTCTTATGACCGAAACCAGGCTTAACTCTACATGGGAAGACAACCTTATCAATATCGATGGCTACGATATCTTCCGCTGCGACAGGAAAAACAGAGGAGGTGGTGCCGCTATATACATCAAGAACTCTCTTATATCTAAAAGAATCTTTCTCCTAGACAACACATACACCACTGAGAATGACTGCTTGGAAGTTAAACAACACTGTGCTGGACCAAAGATGGCTTTAATTGTTTTATATCGCCCTCTGAACTACCCACGCACTGTTATAATAATATCACAAAGTTAACAGAAGCAGCATCGTATTGCTACGATGAAGTTATTGTGACCGGCGACTTCAACATCGACCTGCTCAGAAATACAGATGAGAGGCTATCCAAGATATTCCAAGATGCAGGTTTGGAGCAGATTGTTAAATGTCCCACACGAGTATCTGAGGGAACTGAGACGCTGATAGATCATGTTTACACTACACATCCTCACAGAATAATTGATATCAAAGTGCTTGTGTATGGCCTAACCGACCACTATCCAGTGTGTTTTGTACATAAGGCTGGCAGAGATAAAC
Organism: Siderastrea radians; assembly: GCA_964017195.1. Classification (NCBI taxonomy): domain Eukaryota; kingdom Metazoa; phylum Cnidaria; class Anthozoa; order Scleractinia; family Rhizangiidae; genus Siderastrea; species Siderastrea radians. Next base: position 37,960,396 of record OZ024890.1, read on the forward strand.
GAAGGAAAAACCGCCATGACTCAATAACGTACAGAAACTTCAAACATTTCTGTCAAGAAGCATTTCTTAATGATTTAAACACTGCCCCTTGAACACTACTTGACGTCTTCGATGATGTTAACGAAAAGCTTGACACTTGGAATTCTTTATTCATGAGTATAGTGGACCAACACGCACCCACCGTGACTCGCAGAGTGAAAAACAAAGAGATTTTAGAACAGATACGCATCAGAGATCAACTCAAATCACGCGGTAAATCAGATGTACTCGCTAGAACAATGTACAAACAAACAAGAAATCACGTTGTCAAGCTTATCGCCAGCGCCAAGTCCAATTACTTCAAACAAAAGATCATGGAAAATAAACATGATGTAAAAAATCTGTGGAAAGTTTTGAAGCGCGTCGCACCAACAAAGCCTACAAAAAAGTCCCCAGCGGACATCGAAGTTGATGGAATGCAAATATCAAAACCTGAGAAAATGGCAAACGCTTTCAATAAATACTTCACGTCCATATCAGTTCCTACAACATCGGACAATATACATTCCACTGAATTTGAGACTCTACTAAGCGAATTCTCAAATAGCAGATCAATTAATACATCGCCATCTCTGTTCGTAATACCACCTATCACTAGAAATATTGTTGAACAAGACCTCAGAAGATCTCATCCAACAAAGCAACAGGTCTGGATGGAATAAGTATCTGCATACTAAAGTTAGCCTTGCCAGCAGTATCACCAAGTCTAGAACACATCTACAATGCAAGTATTTCAAGTGGTATCGTCCCTGATGCTTTTAAAAAGGCCAAAGTAACTCCTATTCACAAAAAAGAATCAACTCACGAAAGAGGCAACTTTTGTCCAATTTCTGTCTTGCCGATACTCTCAAAACCTCTCGAACACCTGAAAAGTAATGAGCTGCTTTACATCAACCAATCAGCTTATAGAGCCAATCACTCCTGTGAAACTGCTCTTCTTAATATCACTGACAAATGGCTCAAAGAAATGGATGATAGTAAACTTGTTGGAACTGTCTTTATGGACCTCAGTAAGGCCTTTGACCTGGTTAATCATGATGTTCTTCGATCCAAGCTTGCTAAATACCATGTAAACCCTGAAGCCCTAGAGTGGTTCACTTCGTATCTCAGCAACCGCTCACAACAATGCTACTGTCAGGGTGACTGTCCAGCCCTCTAGAACTTAAAGTAGGAGTCCCACAAGGGTCCATATTAGGGCCTACTCTTTTCTCCATCTATATCAACGATCTGCCACTATCACTTAACAAAGCCGAAGTAGATATCTACACAGATGACACGACAATCTGGTCAAGTGGTAATACTTGTGAGGAGATTCAACAGAAATTACAGGATACATTGAACAATGCAGGAAGTTGGTTCAAAGCTAATGGTATGGTGCCAAACACAACAAAGACCAAACAGCTGCTAGTTGGTACAGTCCAGAAGCTCTGTCATGCAGATAAAGACTCTTTGGATCTGCTCCTGAACAACACCAGGCTAGACGAAACTACCGATGAAAAGATTCTTGGAGTGAAGATTGACAAACATTTAAAATGGGACAAACACATTGACTATCTAATTAGTAAACTAAATTCTAGAATGTCTCTTAAAGCGAGTTAGTGGTTATTTAAAAATTCACTGTAGGAAGTTGATATACAACGCCATTATTAAACCTATCCTAGAGTATTGTTGCACTGTCTGGGGCAATTGCTCCAAAGAGAATTTAATTAGACTACTTAGACTCCAAAAACGGTGTGCACAATTAATACTTGATGCCAAGTTTTCTGATAACTCTGTGAAGTTATTTACCAAATTAGGTTGGCTCCGCATTGACGATATTATATGTAGCAGAAAGCTTTATCTATTACATAAGATCAGTTATGGGCACTGCCCAGACTATTTTATTCCATATATATATTATCTAAAGGACACTCATAACTACAACACTAAAGCTACCACTAACAACAACCTAGTTCTGCCTAAGTACAAGAGAGTTTCAGGTTGCAGGATGTTCCATACAAGTGCAATTCGCCTTTGGAATAATGTTGATGTTTCCATTCGTAACATAACATCACATAATTTACAGGAAAAATATGGCAGAAGCTACTAAAATAAAATGCTGCCTTAGAGCACTTTGAAATTAGCAGCCTTTTTTAGATCTTATTAGTATAATGTTCAATTTTTTGTTATTATTATTAGTCATTAGAATATAGTATGTAGTTAATTAGGTTCTGGTTTTAATCGCGTCAAATATCTTTTCTTTTTTCTTTTTTATGTAAAATTAGGGAGGGCCATATTGTAAACTACTGGGCAACCAGTAAATTATGTTACCCTCATTACATAAAGTATTATATATATAGTTGAAAAATGTCAACTTTGACTACTATTGACAATACATTTATAATAAATATTTATAACCTATAGTTATTAAATATAATTGTTTTTTCCTTTCCTTAGAACGTATGTTATTAGTTAAGAGAAAGGGATGTAACATATCGCATTGTTTTCTGTTGAGTTCAATTAGCACATTACACATGTAAGGTAATCATTAGCATATTGCACATGTAAGTTAATGAGTATGCAGGGGTTTCAATAGTAGCCGGGTAGCGGGTAGATCTACCCGCTTCCAACGGGCCGATTACCCGCTTGGAGCCTTCACACGAACGTCAAGTAAGACCAGATAATTTCATCTCAGCTTCAAATTCTTGCCAAAAAATTTGGCAAAATAGGTTTTATTTTATAGGAAAACAAAAGGAAATGAAAAAGAAAAGACATTCTGGCATCTTCCAAGCCTTCTGGCCCATGAAAGTTGAAGCAAAGTCTGCAAAACATGTAATAAACATCGCTTCGGAAGCTACGTCAAAAAAAATGTGCAAGGCATCTCAGCTGAAATCGACGGGAACTGGGACAGAGTGTGAATACTAATGGCGGCCAAAAGGCAATCGTTGTTTGCATATTTCACACCAGTGTCAAAACAAAAGAGGTCAAACGAGACTGACTCCTCCCAAGGTTAGTTGAGGATATTGAAAGGAAAACCTTCGGTGATTATATCGTTCAAATGTTAATATTATGCTTCGTTTTTGCGCCAATATATTGTGTATCGTTCGTCGATGGAATTGAATAAAATGTATCATGTTCAGTTACTTGCCTTGTGTTGTGTCTTACTTCGGCCAACTGATCTCTTTTTCCGCAGAAAGTGGTTCATTAGATAGTGAAATCAGTCAGTCACTTACCTCAGCGAAGGAAAAGCCCCTTCCATCTTCAAAGTCTGGTGAGAGTGTAGCAGATGTTGTAAAACCCGCTACATCCTACGCAAGAAGCGAGACGAGCATCGATTTCTGTGATCATGATTCTGTGTTGAAGCTGTTCGGGCCTTCGGAAATCGTCCACAGTTATTACACTTGTAATAAAAATAATTGTTTCAGCCTAACTGAAAGGGAGCAGAAAAAAAATTCCGCCCTAAAACGAGACCGTTTCAAGCACCAGTGGATAAGAGATGATAACTTGGCATTTGATTCATGTACTGGCATGTGGTGGGTGATTTACAAGGAGGAATCAGATGATGAGAAAGGGGGGATGTTTTGTTTGTTGTGTAAGAAGCACGATACTGCAAACCTGAAAAACAACAGCAAAGTATATAACCTCATACCCGCACAGCGCCTGAAAACACATGCTCTAAAAGATCATTCAAAAAGTGCTCAGCATGCAGCAGCTGTTCAGGCAGAGATGCTCAGCCGAGTGTCAATTTTTCACAAAGAAGTCGAGGAACAAGTCAAGAGCAAAGATGAAGTCCTACAGAATGCATTTATGTCGGTATACTGGTTGGCTAAAGAAGAGATGGCCAACAAGAAGTTTCTATCACTTCTCACACTTTTCCAAATGCTTGGGCTTGAAAACATGAAGCATTTTCGTCATCGCTCCGCTGGGTCAACTATCGAGATTTTCTTGACTCTAGGCAGAGTACTGAAGCAGAGAGTGGTTGAAGCGCTAAGGAAATCAAAAGCATTTGGTCTATTAGTTGATGAGGTAACGGACATTTCGGTCATGAAACAGTTGATAGGTTTTGCTCAGTATGTCTCAGATGATGGGGAGGCTATGGTGAAATTCCTTTTCGTCGACAATGTTTTGGAGGACTCCTCTTCCGCCAATGCTGAGACAATCACTAAGTGCATTTCTAACAATCTGGACAAATGTGAACTTGACGTTCAGAAGATGATGAGCCTAGTAAGTGATGGCGCCAAAGTAATGACTGGCGAAAGAACAGGTGTGGCTGCCCGACTGAAGCAAATCAACAGCAAGCTAATTAATGTGCACTGTGTCTGTCACAGACTGGCCCTTGCTTGTGCTGGTGCGAGTGATGAGACAAAATACATCACACAAGTCGAAGGAGTCCTTTTGCAACTCTGGAAGTTTTTTGCTAAATCGCCTAAGCGGACTGCTCTTTTGGTGAAAGCACAAGAGTCATGGCGCAAGATGAAGCTATCAGAAAAAGCAAGGTCTGTTGTGGCGAAAAAGGTGCGAAAAGCTTGCAGAACACGTTGGCTGTCAACAAGCAATGCTGCAGATGGAGTGTATGAAGACTTTGTTCCTATCATACAGGCTATCAATCTCGCAGATGAAAAAGATGGCTTGGCGACGTATCTGCTGTCCAAAATGAAGAGCTTTAAGTTTATTGGTACGATATATATTTTGAAGGCTGTCCTTCCAGAGCTTGCTGCATTAAGCAGAGTATTCCAGCGAGGTACCGTCAACTTTGGCCATATCCTACCAGCTATCACCTACACCACTGACAAGCTAACGAAGATAGCACAAGACGAAACCCCCATCACCCAACTTCAGGTTGATATTCAGGAGAATGAACGGCTCGGTACCTGTGAGTTTAAAAGCAATGACCACGAGATACAAGTTCTTCGCAACCTTCTAAAGAAGTACACGCAAGCCCTCAAGGAGAACATTGATTCTCGTTTCAAGGATGCGATGCCAGTGGTCTGTGCATTTGCCATCTTTAATGCAAATGCCATTCCAAACCCTCGAACAGCAGAGTTTTTAAGCTATGGGTCGAAGGAAATCGGCACATTGTCAAACCACTACTTTCCAGGTGACAAGGAAGCTCAGCAGCAAGTGAAAGCAGAGTGGGAGAAGTTAAAATACGATCTTCTTTTGTGGAAAGCGCAGATTTCTCAGGAACTTGACAACATCACTCCAACTGAGTGGAGTCTGAAGAGGCTACTTTCCATGTGCACAGAATATGGCCACTTCTACCCTAAGCTTGTGTGGATTGCAGAAATCATTCTTTCTCTTCCTATGTCAAATGCATGGCCTGAGAGAGGGGCTAGTGCTATTAAGAGGGTAAAGAGTCGACTCCGTAGCAGTATGACTAATCAGATGTTGGAGGCGCTGCTGCATATCTCCATCAACGGACCACCTGTCGGTGAAGCACAGGAACTTGTTAAAGAAGCTGTTGAGGCCTGGAGCAACGCAAAGAAAAGAAGGAAACTCCCGCCATCTGCAAATCCAGGTGGCACATCTTCTGGAAACTCGCAGGGTGAAGTTCAAACCATTCTTGTGGACTCTGCTGTCCAAACCGATATCCAGGTCCAGGAAGATGAAAAAGTTGAAGAAGCAAGTGTGCAAGCAGAGGTGGAAGCTGCTGTTGAAGCTTTTAAACTTGCAGACCACCAAGCAAGTTATGATTGGGATGATTCTGCTTTCGAAAGTGAAGATGAATACTAAGCACTCGATCGCTATTCTAGGGACTCGTGCTTTCTTTCATAACAGTATATTTTGAAATTACAATATAAACAGTGGAAGAGATTTTCCACATTCCACCTTGTATTTAGGTTTGGGACATGACTTTTAGGTAAGACTTGTTGTGCAAGTAAGTGATTTGTAAAATTATGTTCCAATAGGTATAATCAAGGTTTGTTATGGTTAAAATCTGGTAGAAAGTGTTCAAGCAGTAAAAGGCTCGGCTCTTGAAAGTCTTGAAAATCAAGTCGTAAAATAAGTGGCTTCAGACTGATATTAGTGATATAAGACACTCAGTTACATACACTGTTTAGGTTGCTTCTGTGTTTTTGTAATGATATATGCGACTAAAATATAACCATGTTTCTCTATAGAATAGATTAAATTTTTTTTTTGATTTAAGGATTAACCCTGAGCTAAAACTACATTAAACTTAGACCATTTTAAAGATACCAGTTGTGAAAGTGTTAAAAAGTAGCACCTCAATAGAAATAGTTGACTGTGACTACTTTATTGTTACATAATTCTCTTCAAATTTGTTTAAATTAGTTGACTTGGGAGCAAAAAATTGAAACAACAAAGCAACAAAAAAAGACCTGAAAATGCATGAAAATGCATCTGCGAGAGTCTAAAACTTCAAAATTTTCCGGGGAAGCATGCCCCCCGGACCCCCCTAGGGTCGAAGGCCCTCTGGGCCTTCGGCAAATGTACCCGCCTGTTACTCTTAAGTACCCGCTTGTGCAAAAACTTATTGAAACCCCTGAGTATGCAAGCGGTGAGTCGACACGACTGCCGAGTGGAAATAAATTCATCGTTAAGCTTTACAGGGGGCTAGAGTCACACAAATTCCTCTTTAACCACTGAAACTTACCCGGGTATCATATAATTTTAAATGCACTGTCATATGTTTTGGCAAACGGAGCAAACACTACATGACTGCCATTTTTAAACAAGGTCTGTGGTAAGACTGGTGCAGTAAGCCACAACTGACCTTTCACAAGGCTATGACAACAAGAGGCACATTGGTGTCAATGAAAATTTTTATGTAAGTCCACCTCTGTCCCTCAAGCTGAAAGAACAAGGAATTGACTCTTTGGGAACGGTAAAATCATCTTCTAGAGGATTCCCAAAGGAACTAGTCTTTCCATCCAAACCGAAACCCCAGTGGGGAGCAAGTGACTGGGGAACTGTGACAACCTCCTTGCAGTGTCTTGGTTTGACAATAAACCAGTTTACTTTCTTGGCGTGATTGACAAACCTCAATGTACTGCAAATGTCCAGCAAACAGATCAAGTTGTGAAAAGAGGAAGTAAGGAAGGGGGTGGGGAATGTTCCATCTCCACCACTTTTGAAAGACCATAATAAGTACATGTGTGAAATCGATTGTGCAGATCAGAACAGTAGGTACTACAATTTTGGGAGGCAATGTAAGCGCTGGCCTACAAGGTCTGTTTTTCATCAACTGGAAACATCCATAAACAATGCCTACCAGCTTTACCAAGTTTCGTTTCAAGGACCAAAACCAGCTAGAGAATTCCACATGCAACCCACAACAGAACTGGTTCATAGTTTTTCTACATCACAGGCTTGACCAGTGGGCCAAAAGAGAGCCAATCCAGATGCAAACCAAGGTTGAAAAATGTTGGTGTCTATTTCCCTCTTGTGAGAGCTAATCTTGTCTGCTGTCTATGCTCCAAAGTTGCTTCAGCAGAACACGTGCACCAGTGCAGAAATGTCCCAGCAGAGAACACCCAAAGCACGGTAACTGCTGGGTTCAATGGCACAGCAAATCCAGCCTGCGCTGAGTAGTTTTCTAGAACTGTTTGGAGTAACTGGATGAACTTGTGGACTAATAACAATCTTTTAGGATACTTTGAATCACAATACGTGGTTTTCAGCAAAGCAAGTTGTCACTTGCTTTGTTTTTGAAACAAGCACTGGAACGTGTGATAACTTTTTAGTCACTCAAGTGTTCCACTTTACCACTTTTATCATATAAGTAAGCAACATTTTGTGATTCCTATTTTAAAAGAAATTGTGTCGTTTTTTGAGCTTCATTTCATGTCACGTTAAATTTAGGGTAACCTATTGGGTCACACACCATTTAGGAATAATTAAAACACCACTGTACTGCATCAGACAATAGTCCAAAGTCCAGTTTACTACTTTAGTGGGTGCACCAAAGCCTATCTCCGACTGTCTGTGACAAGTAGAAATTAAGTTTGGACATGTAAATCTTTTACATGACTTGTTCGTGGGACAAGCACATTTCTGATTACTAAACAACTACAGAAACAGATGGAAATTGACTTCAAATTGCAGTAGAATTGAAATTTATCTAATAGTCATAAAAACAAACTTCTTCCTTGACAAAATAAATGTAAATATTCCTATTAGTTTTGCCACTCTGTGGCCAATCCAGTTTTTTCGTGAACTCCGTATCTGATGGCTTGGAAGCCTGGTTTTAGTAACCAGGCCTGTTAAGACTAAACAGTTACTCATCCCCAGGCTCTAAATTCGAGTTACAGGTAAAAATGGTGGGATCTCTAAAGTGACAGTCCACGCTGTTTGCTTTTCTTCCAAACCAATCAAGACAATAAAAATCTCGGATTCCAGCAACGAATCAAGTGAATCTTCGAGGACATGACAAAAAGAAAGGGAAGGTCCTTGCAAAGCAGGATTAGGATAAGAAGACCATTGCAATTTTCAAGACCACTAGAAGTCAGAATTTCCATGGCTTGCTTCTACTGCAGACAAAATGAAGCTTAAGCTGGTAAAAGCAGACCCCTCTTAACATTTAATATTTGCTTTATTTCTAAATGAAGTTTGAAAAAAAACTTTTTTGACAAGCACTTTTGGATTTCAGAAAACCAAATTCTCTCTGATGGTTGTCCGAAGGACAAGTGGATTCCAAATTTTTTCTCTTACTCTGTTAACTGAGTTACAGTGTTTTGCGAATTTCCCCTGTTAACTCACTTACAGTGTTTTGTGAATAGTCAGTATGAGACAAGCAATGTATAGTGAACATTGAGCACAAGAAAGACAGCTTGGTGGTGACAGCTTGGTGGCTTTGTTCTGGCATGCTACAAGTTTGGTGGCAGCTACGGACAAGACCTCGCTAGACTTCCAAGGACTTCCTGACTTCCAAACCGATTTTTACCAGAACGGTTGGAGGATGGTGATATTATGACCTGGCTATGACAGTTTGAAGCAGGTGGCTGGGCCATGGCTGGAAGGAAATGGATTGCCTCAAAAAGCTTCTGGCCTTTCTAATAGGTCACGTAGCAGCCCACTTTCATGCCTTGACAGACACCACAAAGGAAACATACGACAACCTGGTGAGGAACCTGAAGTCCTCTCTTTGTCCAGCTGTCAAACAAGAAAAGATCTTCGCTCAATTCGAGCAAAGGACACTGCCACCAGGAGAAGATTTATTTGTGTTCCTTTAGCAACTTCAGGAGGTACTGGAGAAAGCTGACCCCAATATGGCTAAAGAAGCAAAGATGGCCTTACTCTCACTCCAATTTATGAAAGGGATCCTCAATGACGCCCACGACACTGCTGGAGAACGATCCAACACCGTCCCTCAACAAAATGATGAGTTTTATCAAGAGCTACTGGGCAATCACTCATGAAGAAACAGTGTTGGCGGCAACAGGCAGTTCCTTGCAAACACAGATAGAACAGTTGGTGTCAATGGTTGCAGTGCTCACCACTCAGCACAAGGAGCTCAATGAGAAGATTGAGCTCATTCAAGAGCAGCGTAGTGTCAAAAAAGGCTATGGCTGTTGGAGAAGGACCACCAGAAGAGCCCAGTCTTGTCATGAGTGCCACACTTATGGCCACATGGCTAGAGACTGTAAGAACAATGTACAATTAAACTAGAAAAGGGCGACTACGAATTATGTTCAAGTAGCAAAATAGATGGGTTCCTTGTAAATTTGACCCCTAAAATTCCGACCCACCATGTTTCAAAATGTACTATTGAAGGGGTTTCTGTAAACGTATTATTTGATGCAGGATCCTTGAGATCATTTATCAGTATTTTTTAAAGGGATAAATGACTGCAATAATTTTGACAGGTGTCATACGCAGTGGCTGGGTAATAAAATGTATTTCCATTACAGGCAGTCATTGAAAATTGAAGGGGAAGTTTGTCAGGGTTGAGATTTCCTAAAAGTGAAGTAGAATATTTTGGGAATTTCATTTGTAGCCACGTTATGAAAGACCGCATGATTGGCTGCGATTTTATTGTTGCAAATACTTTAGATTTAAGGAGAACAGATCCCAGGAGAGAAAGGGCGTACTGCTAATTCAGGCCACATAAGAAAATGCCAGAGTCTCAAATTCTGGCATGCATACACGTGGCTTATGTTGTTGTTACCGCAAGCTGTCAGACCGTGCCCATTTCCAGCGCAGATGTAGAAATAATGACGGGCCAGAAGCTGTCCAATTTTTCTCCCTTGATAGAGTCTGCCAACTGTGCAAGGAAACCTGCCGGTGCCTCAAGCACCTTCAAAACAGGAATGTGTGGGGCCACATACAGTTTTAATTTAGCCGCAGAAGTCAATAAGGTTTTATGCCTATTGCTGTCAGCCAAAGACAGAGAAGTTGCGGAAGGTTATTTTTGAGTTTTCTGATGTTTTTCGCCTGGGCATTGGTTTTTCTGACGTTACTTCACATAAAATAAATACCAGGGAACATCCGCATATCAAACAACTGCCAGGTCAGTTACCCTAAGCAGTGATTTTGTTACAATTTGCCACTAGTGAGTCCCATCTATCAAATGCTTGAACTCATACTTTGTTGTTTTGTTTGTTTTTTTCACCTCAGTCGATTTGAATTGATAATTAATGCCTTGGGCTTTCTGTTGTTCTATAGTTGTCAGCAGTGTTTCCTTGCTCTCATAGTTCACGCTCGTCGTGACACCATTCACCGTCACAAGTATCGGAATTCTGTAGCATTTTTTAGCTATTATCGGTCATACTTCGCATTTTTATGCGTGGAATATTTAGTTTTATATTCTGAGGTGTAATGCCTGTGTGGCTGACAAATGAAATAGCTGTGACGCTGTGAAAAATATAATGCCTGTGTGGCTGAGAAATGAGATGTCTGTGAGGCTGAGAAGTAAAATACCTGGGTGGCTAAGAAAGAAAATGCCTTTGTGGCTGAGGAATGAAATGCCTGTGTGGTTGAGAAATGAAATGTCTGTGAGGCTGAGAAATGAAATGCCTGTGAGACTGCAAAAAATTGAGAAAAAAAAAAGGCGAAATGCACCCAGGGCTGAAAAAGTGCCTTATGGATCTAGGGTAAAGAATTATATATTCCTCTGTTTTTTCTTTTTAGGGCTTGGACAGAGTGTTATAGAGACTGACAAAGCTTGAAGAGTCCCAACAGGCAACCATATCATTGTCACTGCAGAACATACGAGTTCTTGTTCTTATTAAGTCACCCAACTTCAGCAAGGATCAGGTGCTCAATAGTCTTCTTAATTGAAGATGATTGCTAAGAAAACAAAGCACACCAAGGTGGGGTTCTTTGCTGCAGTTTTGCAAGCATGAGGGAAAAGACTAGTGTACCTGATGATCAGTTTAGAAAGTACCTGGATCTGCTCTTGGATAATAAAGATCATGAAAAAGTTTTGGAAATGATGTCAAAGGTCAACAAAACAATGAAGACTTCAGAATCAATTTGCACTACTTGGAAAGGGCGTGGCAGCAGCTGTCGCCAGGTGCAGTGCTACAATTGTTCTCAGTTTGGTCATTATCAATCTATCCGCCCGAGTCGACGCAGAGCCGATAGGGGGTTCCTTGAGACCCCTGCTAAGAGATGAAGGTTTCTGGCGGGACGACGGAGAATCCCAAACAATAGTAGGCCCTTATCAATTGTGCTAGCATAATTCTTGGCATAATTTGGAAAAACGAGCACTGCTAGCATAATTGGCATATTTTTAGTTTTGTGAAGGGAACATTACCAGAGTCATGACTTGCTTGGTCTCTAAGATTTGATTATCTTCAAGTTCTGTCCATGGTTCAGTCTATTTTCATTCGTCTGGGGGGACGGGGAAGAAGGTTACCGCAATACTGCGTCGTTTGTCCTCCAGAGGACTGTGCACACCGGAAGTAAAGATTGCCTTGGTCCCAGTTCCCGCTTTCACAGGCAACAAAATGGCGTCAAGCAACTTACGGATACGAGAAGAACAGCCACCCGATAGGCCAGAACCCGCTCAAATTGCTAGAGATCGGAGCCTGAAGCAAATTAAAAGCAAATACAAGACCAGGGAGGCATCTGACGGGAAAAAAATCCTATTACATGATCACGACGATCAGTTTCCTGGTCAGCATCTAAGTGTTATTATAGGCAACACGATGTTTTGCACTGCTTGCAAAGAAGTTGTTTCATCAAAGAAATGCATTCTGTCATCCCATTGTGCCATGCCATTGTGTCCCAGAACATAATAAATGTGATACTAACATCGTACATTTTGACACATTAAGCCACTGCTTCTAGTCTGGAATGAAGTGCAGTAGTTAGTTGTGTTTTATTAGAGCAAGTGTGTAACTCCAGATAAAGAAGACGTCAGGCTTTATTAACAATAAATATGTAATTTTGGACTTGTTTTGTGTTTTTGTTGAAAAGCATACTTTAAGAAAAAGTAGCATAATTTTCAAAAACGAGCATAATTGTGAGCATAATTTGGAAAAAAATCGGGCACTGTTAGTAGCATAATGTGCTACTTTTACTGGCACAATCGATAACGGCCTAAACAATAGTATCTCAACACTTAATAGGCTTCTTTCGATATATTAAAATTCAGGTTGGTAGCGAGGCCTAGAGGACACAAACAAAAGAAATGAATAAACATGCTTGTAAACTGTCTTTTATTTGTGTCCTCTAGGCCTCGCTACCAAGCTGAATTTTAATATATCGAAAGAAGCCTATTGCTTGATTTATACTAGTGATTTACAGAACTGGCAGCCTGGAGAACTGGTGTGTGGAATACGGAGTAACTATACTGTAGTCAATATCAGATTAATGTGACAGCTGACTTGGGTTGACTTAGTGATAGGTGCACCGTCAATTTTGCGGGTTATAATTAATTAACTAATTAATAAGTCTATGGCTGGATGACAGCACATATTTGGAGTTGTGTTTGATTATTTTCGGGATGTCTTATTTACATACTTTGTTGCTTTCTTCTTTTCCGTGATGGGTCCTTATTCAACCTAATTTCCCAAATCAGGGCAGGCAACTCCCATTGGTTTGCCGCACATCTCGGTGACCAGTGGACGTTCTGCTTTCAGGTGCTTATTGAAGTTGCTTCTTTCTGATTGGGAATCCCATTTGTTTCAACCTTAGTTTTCATACTTCAGGTTTTTCTTTCATACTTTTCCTTACTTTTACTTTTTAAACTTTAACTTTGTTAAGGGTTCCCTAACAAAAAGAAGGCAATTTCAAGAGAACTGAAAGGACAGTGGGGTAAATTTTGCAGACCGGCTTGCCAGTTGCCTTGCTTTAACAGTTGAAAACTGGGTTGACTTAAATGGGGTTCCTAATCAGGGAGGTTAAATCTTCCATCAGTGCTTGCAGGGCTGTTCTGTTATCAGAAGAGGCCCCAGATTTTAACTATGTTCATCTCAGTGATCCAGATGCATTTGTTGCTGGTGGACTCCACAGGAATCCGAAAGCGTGGGAAGAAATCCTTGCTGACCGTCCTTTAGCCGACATAATAAAAAAGATTGGTTTCGCAACAAAGTGGATATTATACAAATTAGTCAACATTTTAAGGTGGCCCAACAAAGTTTCTTGTCCCTATGCATTATTCATCCGTATTTTCAAACCACTGGCAGTTGGGCAGCCACAATTGGCAAGATGCAAGTTCAACCTAAAAAAGATTACATTTTGATATGTTTTATTGGACTACTGTGTAACACTAAATTTTTGCGGGAATTTAATTTTGCAGATTGGCGATTTTTTGTGTTTTGCGGGTACTAATTTTTGCGATTACAACTGTTTTTTCTTGCCGGGAATTAATTTTTGCGATTTTCAGGAGGTCACCTTCTATTTGGAATTATAACGTTGTCGTTTTTTGAGTACAAACAATCGAATACAGGTGAACAACATGCAGCTAATCAATGGACTGCCTTCAGATGGTCCTCTTCCTTAAAGCTTTTAACTGTCAAATACAAGTACTTGTAGTGCCCCAACTCTGAACAAAAGAAACGGTTTAAGTAAATGGGCACCAACATGATTTTACCTTACAAGTAAAAGGCAATGTTTGTATATAATTTCGATTGTCGAGTAAATTTTTGCGGAAAAACATTTTTCTGGAGATTTTTTGCGCAGTGATCCATCTACCTGCGCGTCCCGCGTCTAAGACGCATAAATTTGTCAAAAGACGCAAAAATTACTTTCCAGATGCATCCCTCTGGACGCAGAATCCTCTCCCATAAAATGCAATCATTTCTGATGCCACTTTTCTTCTGTAGACACTGAAATACTATTATTTTAAACCATTTACCAATCGTAAGTCATCCAAATGAGCGCTCGAACTTAACAACAAAATATATACATGTAAGGTTAACTTTTTGAAATCAAACAATTTCATGAAGATGGATTGTCTTAAACTATCCTTTGTTTCATAAAAAAGATTGCCAAAAACGTGTGCAAATGCCGCCGCACTCTTACCACGTAGTGTAGTCACTGTTTCAGCAAATGCGTCTCAGTAAAAGACAATATTTCGTCCTAAATCAGCTTCTCACACTTCAGCTTACATTTGATGAAAGAATCATGAAAGAATGACGATGTTGCTCTCACATCGCGGAATAAATGCCAAATTTTTCTCTTACAGATAGCCTTCTTTTGTGGTTATTGTTGAAAATGCGAAAAAGAAAATGCTGCTAGTTTTCTTTTGCATTTTTGGGTGACTTCTTCTACGAGTTGTTGCGACCATTTTGATCTCAGACAAACTACCACTTTCCATATATGGAATGCTAGAAAATGTAGGCCTGCAATAATGTACTCAGTTGGCTTCTCAGCACCCCAGTGTAGAGGTCAGTTTTGCCTTTGTTGTTTCTCTTGAAAATAATTTTTTTTTTCACTGAAAGTTGTAAAGTAAAATTGAAGATAGAGGGCTGAAAAAGGTACAGGCTTGAAGTTAGCTGTCTTTGAACTTGCTCAGGTTTTATTTTAAACATTTCTGCTTATTTTAATCAAATTTTTGGCTCTGGGACTCACAATGGTAGGTCTGGGACTCATGCTTAAATGGCCAAGTGAGTCCCAGGACTCAGTACTTTCAGTTTCTAGATGGATCACTGTTTGCGTGGGAACTTTTTTTGCGGATCGCGAAAAAACCCACAAAAATTAGAACCCGCAAAAATTTAGTGCCACACGGTAGGTACCGTTACCATGGCAACACAGCTGGTAGTAAACCACCATTAAATAATGGATTTGATTTATTTTCAGAAAATCCAGTCATTTCATTTTTTCCATCATTTGTCTCTCGCAAACTCAAAAAATACTGGCCTTCTGACACTGGTCTCGTGAGATTTTGACAGAGAGATCTTCTGTTGTGTTTTGCATTTTACCATTTTCTGAACATGTCCTCTGTCAGATTTCAATTTTTGTTTGCAGGCAGTTAAGCATGTTCTGAACTATTATTCTACCAAATTTCATGAAATTCTAACAAGCGGTTCTGTAGAAATCAGTGCGTTTCCACTAAATCGTGCAGTCACAATTTTCTGGTTAACTGCGCATTTGACAGGATTCTCCATCTTTCTTGATCCATACAAACAATCCCAGAAAGGCAGGGTATTTTCCAATAGAATTACCTTTAATACACTGAAAGACAAACGTTTTTTACACGTAACAAACTGATTGGTTGTTAAGACGGAAAAAAACACGCACAATCTTCATTGAACAAAATGAAATGATCACTGTACAGGCACCATGTTTCTTTCTCTCAAAGCCTTGTACAGGCACCTATTCACGTCAGTAGTACAAATCGTAGAGTGCGTGCAAACTGCGTTCAGACACTTTAAAGGGTGTTATTAAGGACAACAACATTGCTCAAATTTCCCACCCCCTACGCGATTCGGTAACCATACATCTTGTAAAACATTTCTGCGATTTGTATTAAATTAAGAAGTGATGATAACTGATGACAATCGATATTAATCGATTAAAAATCTACTGAAAATCACACAAATGTCCATCGTCGATTACTCATCAATTACCGACACTAATCAATTAATTAACATCGATTATTATCAATACACGCGGCCAAATTGAAAACCGCCCTATCGTAAACACGCGCTTTGCGGGCCGCAAATGACTCCTAGCGGGCCGTTAATGCATTAACGGCCCTGCAGCTGATTGGTTCTTGGTTCATCATCCGATTAATTTTAACCAATCAGCGTCGCCGATGCGGGAAAACCATTCGGCAAGTTCAGTTTGAAGCACAAAGTTTCCCAATCAACGGAAAGTTAAAGAAAGGTTTAAGCTTTCGAAAATGGAAGAAGTTAAAGATTCTAGTCAAAACTCGGATCTGGGAAAGGAAGAATTGGATAAAATCGAAGCACAAGCTCAAGCCGAAAATACCAAAAGAGCCACTTCTTGGGGTATTAAGAAATTCGAGAAATGGTGCGAGAAACGACAGCTCAACGTCGATCTGAATTCTGTTACTTCGGCGGAGCTCAACGAAGTTCTAAGGAAGTTTTATGCGGAGGTTAAATCGGAAAAGGGCCAACCGTTAACCCCTAGTACCCTCACTTGCATACGAGCAGCGATTCATCGAAAACTAACTTCAGCCCCATTCAGCAGGACTATAAACATTTTACAAGACAAAGAATTTCTTCCTGCGAACAAGATGTTCGAGGCAAAATGCAAACTGTACACTAAAGAAATGAATCCTAAACCTATGCATAAATCTGCAACTGCAGCTGGAGATATGACGAAGCTACGAGAATATTTTTCTGGAGGTTTAGGTTCAACTGCATGGACAGAACCAGAGCGACTTCTTGAGTTTGTGTGGTTTTCAATCTGCTTCTATTTTGGGCGCCGTGGTAGAGAAGGTTGGCGAGAACTCACCAAGCAGTCGTTCGGCATAAAAAAAGATGACTCAGGAGCACGGTATGTTACTGAAATGCAAACTGAACAAACAAAGAACTATCAAGGAGGGTCAAAGCAAAAAGACCAAAGTTATTCCGATGTGCGAATGTACGAAAACTCGTCGCCGCTTGATCCCGTTAGTTCTTTCGAGTTTTACATCCTCCGCCTTAATCCAAACTGTCAGGCTCTGTTTCAAACACCTAACAAGCACTTCAAGAAAGAGGGATCACAATGGTTTCGAAATGAGCCGCTTGGCAAAAACAAGATCGCCAAACTCATGGAAAACATTTCCTTGAAAGCCGAATTGTCAGAAAAATACACGAATCACTGCATTCGTGCCTCCACAGTCACATCTCTGTTTCAGCGCGGAGTTGACGCCAAACAGATTTGTGAGATCACTAAACACAAAGATGAAAGAAGCTTGACTCACTACATTTCTCAAACTTCAAGTGCACAAAAAAGGCATTGCTCCAGGCTTTTGCAAGAAGCATGTGATGGCCATTCGTCCTCAGTAACATCTCAAGAGTCACACCGCTCATCAACAAATTCCGAAAGCAGCAACATCGCCGGTGCTAGTGCAATCACTTCAGTTTCTCAGTCACTGCAGAGTCAGTTTTTCTCGTTAGCCCAGCCATATCCGAACTGCACTCAGCACATTCAAATCGGAACTTTGAACATCTATCAGAGTGCAGGTCCTTCTCATTCAACAGAAAGCGAAACCGTAAAACGACGCCGAGTAGTAATCGAAAGTGACAGTGAGTAGAAACGTGTACTGACTAAGTGATTATCCTTGTATTTTCCATCTTTGTATCTTTTATTGTCTATTGCTGGATTTTTCGGGAGACTTTTAGCTGTTTTCAGCCTATTTTCTTTCAAACACAGCTAATTTATTGGATTGAATTCGCAGGTAACTTGTGCCGGCAATTAGATAGTTAGATAATTTTGAGTTTATTTGAAGTATTGGGTCAACTCATTCAGAGCAAATTGTATATTTATGGAAAAGCCTCATTAAATTTGTCAGATTTCTTAATATCATTTGGCCTTGTTTATTGATAATAATGATAATAAAATGACTTTTTTTCGGGAATATTGTTTATTTGCGCCCTTATAGTGTCATTTGAGGCCCTCGCGCGACGCGGGCGCAAATAAACAATATTCCCTCAAAAAGTCATTTTATTCCCTTATTATTATCGATTAACGTCGATTTTTACCGATTTTTCGTTTCATCAATTAAATATGCCGGCCACTTTGAATTTTGTAAACACATCAGCGGGGCTAGTTCAGAATATGACCGGTATCTTTTTAACGTTCTCTCTATCGGCCCCAAGAGTAGGGAATTTAGACTTAAAATTTCCTTTTCTGACCAAAGTCTTCACCCCATCCCGTGGTCATCCCCACGCCTTTAGCACAACAGTGACTGGTGAACAAATCCTATAAAAAGAGCTTACAAACCTGAAGACTGAGTTCATTTCATTTCAAATGAACATTTCAATTCCTCTTCGGTGGTATCACAACAACGTGTTGACCATACCATATCTTCATTTTTTGCCACAACACTTTATAAAATAACTGCACTTTTCTTGCTCTTTACTCGCACTTACGTTTTCAGGCCGCCAATTTGAGAGTAAGTTCGCCATTGGGCTATTCCATTTAATATCCGCACCCCCCCGGTTGAGGAACAGTGGAATTCTTCAGGGGTAAGGGATAAAAGTGGTGGAATTCTTCAGGGGTAAAGGCAAGAAGCTGGGGAATTCTTTAGGGGTAAAACCCATATTATAAGTGGAATTCTTCAGGGGTAAGCAGAGATTTCATGGAATTCTTCAGGGGTAAATGCTTTTTTTGTGAAATTCTTCAGGGGTAAATGCAATTCTTAAGGAAGTCTTCAGGGGTTAACACTTTTTAATGGAATTCTTTAGGGGTAAGAGGGAAAGGTCAGTCCTCAACCGGGGGGGTGCGGATATTAAATGGAATGGCCCATTCGCAAGGTTCAACAGAAAGTACAGCTGTAGACGCCCAACGCAGTGTGTTATCAGTGCAGCTCACGAGCTTTTTAGCTTTCTTGTATTCAGCTCTAACCTTTCTGGGAGTTAATTCGCCACCACAAAATGTTCTCTGACGTATTTCTCGGGAACTTGAACAAAATAAAACGTAGTAAACGACCAAAACAAACTACGCACAACGTGGTGCACATTTCAGCTGATTTACAGAAAGCGAGGCCCTCTGGGACTCGCATATATTAGCAAGCGCGCCAATGTCGTCCGCATACATTAAAGCGGTCGCAGCGCTAACGGGAGTCTGGGAACTTCTCCACTCTTTCAAAAAAATGGCGCTCAGAATCAGTGAGCAATGGATTAGAGAACGAGTCAAGTTAAAACACGATAATGTGGGTAAGATCACTTTGTCATACATATCTCCCCTCTTTCAAAAAATTCCCAGTTTGCAGAAAGTTTCTCCAGCAATGTTTTTATCTTGTTTTTGTGGTGCATTCCAACGGAGTTCTGAGTGTGTTTGTTTGCATTGTTTGTATACATGTATATGTTTGAGTTTATCGTCCAGTCTTTATTTCTAACTCAATTCAAGCAGCTCATTGTTTCTTTTGCTGTCACCTTTCGACCTAAAAGAAAGAAAATAAATTCGCTGTTATCAAGTTTAGAGAATCACCCTCAACACTTAGCTCACAGTGACATGACAACTGCAACAAAATTTCATGAACTTCTTCGTGTTGGTCGTCACTATAAACAGTGATCCAGTGAATCTCGTCTGCATGAAATGGCACTGCTCTTTTGTTGCTGATCATTCTTTATGTAATGAATAGGAACAAGAATAAAATAAACCAGATTCCACCTGACAACAAAGATAAACTGGATACTGTAGGTAAAATCAGGGAATGGAAAGCATGCTTATTACAACAACAACAACAACACTTTATTTGCATTCCCAATTACAAATGGTATT